>JAODAL010003659.1:0-169550 GCA_025379985.1 Phyllomedusa bahiana
GTTACCCACTTTTTTTATTGTAGGTATTTATGTGTAGAATAAATGGGGTCTTTTTGGGAAACCTTTTTTTTTATTGCATATCATTTAAAAGTTATTTTTTTTAGAAATTTTTTGCCTGAAGGCATATTGTTTTTTTTTTGGTGTTTGTACATAGTAAGGGCAAATTTTTTGAAAATTTTTATTATTTTTTAAATTTAAAGGTGTGGTTTTTTGAAATGTGTAGAGGTCTTTTTGTCTCTTTCTTGTGAAATTTTAAATGGGATCGATTGCTGAATGGTAGCTACTTTTCTTTTTGCGGTTTTTAGAGTATTGGTCAAATATGCCCTGTCTCTTAATCGACTCACTGAATGAATGAAAGATTAGGTCACTTGCAAACACCGGTAAAACCCCCGTGCATTTTCTTTTTTTAGCGACTTTTCATTTGGGGGGTTTGTTTGTCCTTTCCTCTATATCTGTAAAAGGATTATGTAGTTTGTTTATCCATTACTGTATGTAACTACAGAATTACAAGAATGATTGGAATTTCACCTTACATTTGTAGCATGTCGTGCACTTACTCTGGGTTCTATATGATCCCCTAGCTTACTCAAAAAGGATACCAAACAGGAAAGCTCCTGGCTGAACGTCAAGGGCTTTTACAAATGCGGCCACAAAATGTGCTACTAATAGCACATCCTTTGTGTCAATGCGAAATGGAACATCTTATCCAGTGATGAGTTACATTAACTGTAACAGCAAAATCGTTTTTTATTTCATTAGTTGCCGAGTTTGTAATTAAATATGTGGGTTTGCACAAAGGGGCCCATTAAGAACGTATTAAAAGGCACTATCAATGCCGGGGAAAAGGCTGCTTCAAGCATCTGGACAACCCCCTTTTTCTGGGTACTTTTCAGGTACGGCAGATACATAGCCTATTTTCATTTGGGGGGGTGAGGGTATCTGCCGTCCCTCTTTTTTTTATTTTTCCTTAACAACAATTTTTAATTTTCATTTCACCATAATTTTCAATTGGGTCCATTTCATTTTTGGATCTTATATCCTGGCAACCAAAACCATTCTATTACCTCCAAGATTATCAAAAAGGATAAGCTGGTAATACTATTCTACATTCAAGAAGCTTCCATCCCAAACATACACACAAATCTATCCCAGTGGGAGAGATGATAAAGGCCAGGAGAAACTGCAGTCAGCAGGAAGATTTTTTGCATGAATGTAAGCAAATTCTAAAAACTAGTAAAACCTTCAGCAATAAACAAAACACAAAGCGTTACAAAATTAAACATTACATGAATTATAATTCAGATCATGTGGTTTATTTGGCTGAATGCACACTATGCAATCTACAGTAATGTTTGGGCAGCACATCAAGAAAACTAAAAATACGTTTTTTAGAACATCTGAATGATATATCAAGTTCAACAATCAGGAATAGATCTAATTTGTCCAATCATTTTAGAGAGATCCATCAGTCCAACTATAGTGGACTACGCATCATGGGTATTGAGAAAATTATTAAACCCATTCGGGGGGGAATTAAACGGATTTTGCACGATAGGGAAGCATTTTGGATTTGTATGTTAAACACTTCTGTACCACAGGGTCTCAATTTAAAACGAGAATTAATGTTTCATTATTAGATCTAGTGCTATTATAATAGTACTCAGTATTATCATTATCTATAATTATTTCTCTAATTATATTATCCTTAATATTCACTTATATTTCTTGTATAGTAGCTTTACATATAATTTACATATAATTAACATATAATGTAAATACAGTTCATATGGGGTTTTTTTCAATATTTTACAGGTTCATGTTTTAATCATCTCTTGTTAGTGCTTCACCGGCAGCATTTACTATTTGCCAGTACCCTCACGTGCTTTCCCAGTTCTTCTGCGCATGCGGCTGTGTCATTTTCCATCTAGCGTCCGGCGTGCCGGAAGCTGGGAGAGCATGGTCGTTGACTGCCGGCGTTAGTTTCCGGGACTCATGGTATGCCAGTACCCGATTGCACTCTTCCTGTTCTTCTACGCATGCGTTCGTGACACTTCAGCCTTGGCACCCGGCGCGCCGGAAGCTGGGCAAGCGTGGTCGCGGACTGCTGGTAGTAGCTTCCTGGTGAGTAGGATTTTAATTGATTTGTTTTGTATATATATCAAAACTATGTAACGTGTGGGTATACTATGAATAAGGGTATCTTTACCCGAAACGCGTAAGCCATCTCTGTTTTGGAACCATCTTGTTTGGAAGCATCCACTATTTTTATGGATACTCTAATACATTTTGATATGTTTTAACTATTTTTCACTCCGCGTGGGAATCGTTTTGTTCTCCCACTGCATTGGATCTATCTTTTTTAAAGTACACGTTTTGATTTCCAGACGAGATACGTGAAAAACCTGGCCAGAGAAATAAATTGGGCATGGGGTGAGCCTACTTTTTTTGGGGCCTTTTTTGTGTTGTTATTAGGGGAGTTTATGTGATTGTCCTTTTTATCAGTTTTTTTCAGGCCCAATTGTTTTGCTTCCTTACTTACGTTACGATGACAGAAGTATTAACCAGGCAGGAAAAAGCTGCCCGAGTATTCCAAAATGTCAGAAACCCATTTTTCCGCAGTAAATCTGAATGTCAAAAAAATTTTGAAAAAACTTAAAAAATTTTTTGGGAGTACAAGTTTTAAATGTATGGGGGGGAACTCTACTACTCTTGAAAAATATGTACAACGACAAATGGTACCCCGTGGGTTGCGTATCAAGAAGACACCAACCACTATCTTTTCACAGGACTTTTTTTAAAGGGGAATGGAAGGGGAAATTTTTAATTTTCTAGTTTCTAAAATTTAAAAAATGGAAATGTTTTGCCCAAATACGGAAAACAGTTAAAAATTTCAAAAAAAATAAAATGACAAAATTCAAACGCATCAAAGTTGAACTAGAATCTTTAACTGATGCTTCCAATTGTGAGGCAGCTTTGTCTCACATTGATAAAAACATCGAGAAACTAGAGGAATCCATCATGCAAACAAAAAAAAAACTTCTAAATTCCAAAGAGACTTGTTGGACTATGAAAATAACGCAGTGTATGATTGGAGTCGAACAAAAAGGGATTTTTCTACACCCAGATCTATTTTAAAAAGGAGATCACGCTATTTCTACGGTGATTCCCACCAGAGGAGGGTCAGCTTTGGATCCTTAGTGCTACGGTTCCGGACGCGGAAGTGGATCCACTGGACCAAAAACAAGCGGTGGTTTTAAACCACCGGCCCGGGAACGGAATCTAAAATAGGTCCCGGTTTTTACCCCGAGCCGCCGCAAAAGGGGAAAGGACTTGCTGGGGGCCCGGGGGTTTTTCCCGGTGTTACCCCTGAAGTGACTTGTTGCGGTGGCAAAATGAAGGTTTTAGCGGGGGGGCAAAATCGTCAAGGGAGTTCGTAGTCCGGGGTTTAGGGCGGGAAGGTCAGGGCAGGAGCTAAGGTTCGTGGTCGTGGGAAGGCAGGCGGTCAGGGAGGCGGGAGGATTCGTGGTTTAAGAAACGGAAGCGAGGATTTTGGGACCGGTAATCAGGCAGACAATAGGGAATTGGGTTTCTCAAAAGCAAAGGGAATAAAAAAACCGGAGGGAAACGGGCGGAAGGCCCCAATTTAAATAGAGGCAAAGGGCCCCCCAATTTCCCAATTACCGGCGCAAATTCCCCCCTTTTAAAACCACCGAGCCCCGGGGCCCCGCGGCCCCTTGATCACAGGGGCGCGGGGTGCCGGACAGCAGGAGGCTTTCAGGGGACCCCTGGAGCGCGGGCCCGGGTTTAAATACTGGCGCCCCCGGGGGGCCCAGTGGGGCCCGGGCCCGACCCCCCCGGGGAGCGGGGGCACTCGCCCGGGACCGGGGAAGCTGCGCCGGGCCCGCAGGGGGGAGTCGCCGGGCGCCCGAAAAATTTAAAATTTAAAAGGTTCCGCCCCAACCAAAATACCCCCCCCCAACAATTAAAAACCCTCCCCCCCCCCCCCCCTTTTCTTCCTGGGCCCGGAGGAATCTCCCGCGCAAAATTTCCCTCCAAGATGTTTTTTCCTCCGGGTCCCCCGATCCCCTCCCCCAGGCCAAACTCCTTCCAGTCAATCAGGAAATCCGCCTTCCCTTTATGGGCTTCTTTTCTAGGATCTCTTTACCGTTTTAAGATTTTTGGCGGCCTCCGCTTCCCGAAGATGGAGGCTTATCCCTTGGGGGAAAAACGGTTTAAAGGGCCACAAAGGGTTCAACAAAGAATGGGAAAGGGGTTTTAGGGGGGGAAAAAGCATTGTGGGTGGGAGCCGGAAATTTTTAGGGCAGCCGGGGTTTATGCGGGGAATTTCTTCAAATGGTTCCCACACCGGGGCCCCAATTTGTTCAGGGGATCTTCACCCGGGTAAAAATCTGGCCGGGTAGCCCGACCTTGTCGCCAGGCCCAAAAACCCCTGGGGGGGGTCTTCTTTTCTTGTTTTTTCCCCTTTGACCTTCTTTCGTGGGGGATGCATGTGCCCGAGAGGGGGGTCTGTTTCCAAATGGACACCAATTTTCTTGGGAAAAGTATCCACTTGGGCCCCGGGAAATTCCCGATGGGGGGGGAGACAAAAGGTGATGGAGGGCGGGGGTGTGGCCATAGAGATGAAAAAATTTTCGAGGTTTTCCCTGGATTCCGGTCCAAGGAGTTATAGGAAAAATCCGTCCAAAGAAGCAAGCTGGGCCCCGCATCCCGTTTTTGCCGAAACAAAATGTCCCCTAAAAAGCCCCCCCCGGGTCTGATTGATCCTCTCCCCCTTGGGCCCTTCGTCCTTTGGGGGTGGTAGGCGGGAAAAGAAATCGAGGGTTAAAACCCCACCGAAGCGAGGGCCCCCCAGAAAACCCCGACACAAATTGGGCCCCCCGATCCGGAGACAATGTGGGTGCGGGGGAAATCCTGTAGGCGGAAAATGTGGAGAAAAAACTGGCTGGGCCAAAATGGGGGGCAGATGGCCCGCCTTGGCAAAGGGATAAAGTTGGGGCCCCTCTTTGAAAAACGGGCCGCGACCACCCGGATGACCGTGTTTCCCAAAAAGGGAGGCAGATCCTTGACGAAATCCATTTCCACAAGAGTTTCCCAAAGGGGGCCCCAGGGATTTGGGGGAAAAGGCTGGAGGGAAAACCCCGCGGTTTGTGGCGAGGAGTTTGTTACGTAAACAGTAAACGAACTTCACGAAATCCTTTATGTCCCCAGCAAACTTTTGGCCACCAGTAAAAACGAGAGATTAGGAGAAAAGGGGGTTTTCGTTTCTCCTGGGTGACCAGCCCCCAAGAAACTGTCCCCATTTCAAAAATTTTCCTCGGACGCAGGACGGGGCATAATCTTCCCGGAGGAACCTTTTTGCAGATTACTGGAGCCACCGAGATCAGGCGTTCAGGGGGAAAATTTTTTGCTGGGGGCCCTCCTCACCCAACACTCGGAGACACGGGAGACCATCGGGCCCTGCGTTCTTCCCCTTTCTGGGCCCAAAAAGTATCTGGAAAATTTTTAAACGCGAGAAGAAAAGGGACCACCTTTGGGTTCCCTGGGGTTTAAGGGGTTGGGCCGGGAAATTTGGGGTAATTTTAAAAATTTTTAAAGGTCGGAGTAAAAGGTGATTTGGGGGACCCTGGGGCCCCCCCAAAAAAAAAGATAAAGCACCTTTTAGGGGTGCTTTGAAGCCCGGGAAAACCCCCCTCACCCATGGTGTAATTTCTCTCCCAGGGGGGAAAGTCTTGGAGAAGAAAGCAAGGGGACCATTTGCCTTTAGGGCCCCTTTTGCGTCAAATTTTCGCCAGTCCCCCCCGAGGAGGCATCCCCTCCAAAAAAGAAAAAGGCTTCCCTTTGGGAAACCCGGCCCGGTCAGGACGGGCGGGGGAGAGGCGAAGGTTTTCCCCTTAAATTGACAAATGCCTTTTTCCCTGTGGGGGCCCCTGCCCCAGGGTTGGAGTTTTTTTGGGAAGTGCAAAGATAAAGGGGCCACCAAGGTAGAATAATGCAGGAAAAAATGACGATAGTAATTCGAAAGGCCCCCGGGAAACGTTTTTATAGCTTTGTAGGCCCCCCGGCCGGGGGCCCCTGCAAGACAGCCGACAACTTGGCAGGGGTCCATTTTGTAACCCGGGGGTCCGAGAGAAAGTAACCAAGGGAAGGGAGACTGGTCTGGTGGGGAAAAGAAATTTTTCTAATTTTTGCGTAGAGGTGGTTGGCCCCCTAGCCGCTCCCAAAACCAGGCGGGGCATGGGGACGATGAGTCCTTTTTAAAATTTGGCAGAGAACACCAGAATTCGTCTAGGTAAAACCAGACACACTTTTTAAAAGGAGACCCGGAAGGGTATTTGTTTTACAAATTCTTGGGAAGGGCTGCTGGGGCCCTTGCACAGACTGGGAAAGGGGATGGGGAGAATTAAAAATGTCCCCCCCGTGTGTTAAAAGCAGTCTTTCCTCATCCCCCTCTCGGAAAAGCGGATGAGGTTGTAGGCCCCTCGCAATTTTAAACTTTGGGGGAAAAAATTTTTTGGCTTTTTGTGAACCGGTTTAAACCGTTCCCGTGATTTAGCGGGGAAGGGATTGCGGTTTTTTTACCGTGATTTTGTTAAGGCCCCGGGTATCCCGGATACACGGCCGTAAAGAAGGGCCCTCTTTCTTCCACGAAGAAAAATCCTGCCCCCCCAAACCCAAAGAGGAGGGGTTTTTGGGGTATAAGCCCTTCGCAGGTTGTCCCCAATGTAGGTGACAAAGGCCCCGGGTCTCCGGGACCGCCCTGGGGGAAACCCTGCCCCTAGGGGGACTGCTCCCGGAAGATCGAAAAGGGGAGTCCTAGGGGGGTGAGGCGGAAGGCCTGGCCTGCTTTTTCCGAGGGGGAAAAATTTCCCCATTTTCCCGGTATTTCCCTAGGCAAACCCGGCAGAGGCCTGGGGGGACGGTTGGGGAAAGGGAAAGGGGCGCACCGGGGCCCAGGTTTCCACCCAAAAAAGAGGGTTTTTGCAGTCCCGGTCCCCGGCCGACCTCCCTTTCATCCAAAATTTAAACGTAGGGGCATGGCACTGAGCCACGGGAGCCCCAAAAGGGTCGCAGAGGAAAAACCGAGACAGTACGTAAGGGAGACTTTTCCTTTTTGAGGGCGCCCGTGGGGGGGTCACCGGCTTTGGGCCCGTACCGGTGGCGTCTTTCCCAAACGGGGGCCCCCGTTTAATGAGGGTATTACCAACGGGTTCTCCAACTTAACCACAGGGAAACTGGTAACGGGGTACAAGGGCCGTGGAAAAAAGTTCCTGGCGGAAAAACCCGGGGCCAAAAAAAAACAGGGAGCCGGGAAAAAAATGACCCGGTCCCGTCCTGATCTCCACCGGGATAGTCAGGCTGGGGAGGAAGGGGTTTTCACCTAGGGATGCCCCCCCCAACATTTGCCCAGGTGCGGGCGTTTCCCGGGGCTTGGGGGAAGCGGACGGGTCCCCCGGGAAAAAGATTTCCGGGAAATGGGGAGTACAGACATAGTTCTGTGCGCGCCGAGGGATAATTCCGCCAGAAATGTGGAAATTGATCCACCTGCTGGGTTCCCCCCCCAGAGGGAGAGGAAGCGGCAGTGGGGGGCCTCTGGGAAAACCCGGGGCCAGGGGTGGGAACGGCGGGGGGCGCGCCAGGCGCGATCTTGGCGGGGCTTTTTCTTCCCCCTTGAGAAACGACGTCAATGCCGGGGGCCCGGGGGATTAATTCGCTTAAAAAGGATGGCAAATCTCTTGTTGGGAAAAGGGCGGGCCTTTATACTGCGGAAAGGCCTTTCTTAAAGGTGGCGCGCAGGGCGGGGCCCTTTCCCGGACAACTTTTGATGCCAGGGTGCGGAAAAATGTACTGGGTACTCTCCGCCCGAAGTTTCACCCCCGGCGTAGGTTCAAGAGTGCCGTCTCTGCCCGGGAAAATTTCTGGGCCCCCGGGTCCCCGAAGACACTGGGGAAATTTACGAGGAAGGATTTCAGATCCGCAGTCACAGGATCGCTTTCCGTCCCCCTAGAGGTGTAGCCCCGGCCAGGGTTTCCCGGGCAACAGGGGACCACAAACCCCCACCTTTGGAAACGTTCAGACAGGAATTGGTCCCCCCATTAATTTAATGTGCATGGTGCACTGGGAGAAAACCCCTGCGAGCTTGGGTTTTACCGGGCAAAATTTTGGGAGGCAGGCCCACAAAAAGGAGCTTTTGGGGCCCAACAGGAGGCCAGTGGAATCGCCCGGGGCCGGGGAGGCCGGGCCCCCCAAAAGGGGGAGGTTTTGTTGGGCGGTGACGAGCTGCTCACCATGGGGTCAAAATGATCCGCTGTTTTCCCCTGCTGGGCCAGTTCTTTTTGGGCTGTCGGAAACCCCCGCGAGAAAAGGTCCGCCCCAAAATTTGGCAGCGGGGACCTTGGCATCCAGGCCGGATCTTACTGTTTTGGTTTTCCCGGAAAAGGGAAGTGGATTTTCCCCTGGGCCCCCACAAACCCATGGTGTAAGCCCCCCAGGGAAAAGGAATCAAGTAGGTCCCGGGGTTTTTTACCAAAAGGGCCCCCCGCAAAGCGGGATGGGCCCTTCTTTCCCGGGGGGAGTCTACCAGGTCGTTACCCCTGACCCTGACTTTTCTTGCGGTGGCAGCCGAAGGGATAGGCGTGGGGCAAAAAAACGTCAGGGAGTCTGTTTGTCGGGTCGGGGGGGAAAGGGCAGGGGAGGGAGCTATGGGTTTTTTGTGGTGTGGACAGGCAGGCGGGCAGGGCTGGCGGCAAGATTCGTGGTCAAAAAGACGGAAGCGAGGATACGGTACACGGGAGATCAGGACGAACAAAAGGGAACGCTTTTCGATGGGCAAGGCACTAAAGATCCGGCAGGGAGCGGGGGAAGCGCCCAGGTGAAATAGAGGCGTGCCCGGCAATTCCCCAAAATTACGGCGCACTGCCCTTTAAATCTCACAGAGCTGGCGCGCCCCGCGCCTTAGAACGGGGACGGGCGCGGACAGCAGGAGGCTGCAGGGACACAGGGGGCGCGGGACGGGTAAGTATTTGGCGCGCCGGAGGGCGAGTGGCGCGCCGCCGACACCCGGGCAGCGGCGCACTCGCCCCGGGGACCGGGGCAGAGCTGCGCCGGCGCCCGCATGAGGAGTCGCGGGCGCCGGTCGCAACAATTAGACTCAGACTCCATTACAAATGATTCTACCAATGAGTCCTCAGCTAGTACCACCAACCAAGTTATGGCTCCCCCTTATCACCGCCCATATGCTAATAAGAACAAAAATAAAAAGAAGTCAAAAAACGGAGGCGGAGGAGGGGAGGGAGGAAACACACTCACAAATCCAAAGATGAAGACTCGGCAAACGCCAGTGAATTAAATCCATTCTTCTCTCAAGGAATAGATGTCTTAAATTTATCTTCCTTCCAATTAGATCAACATCATGAAAAAGTCTTGTCTCTGGGTTTGAACTTTGGATTACAGTCTAATTTTGACATATTTGATACACTAAAGGACATCAACAAGTTCATCCGTTCTTTAACTTTAAAGCGCCATTTTTTCTCTACCCCTGATACTGCGGAAGATATGGATATCCAAGATGTTACCTCCCATATTGTAGCCAATGAATTCAAGAATTTTACATTCAAAGAACAAATGTCCACTATGATTTTGCAAGAATTACAGGATGTAACTGTGTCAACATCTTTTGAGACTATGCCTACACCTTCTATTGTATATCCTAATCATGACTTTTACCCTATTTGCTCTCGCACCCCAGCAATGGATCAATTTCAATTCTTATTGGAAAGAGACTTGAGAATGTTATCCGAAAATATACCTCATAATAAGGAATTTGCCAATCTTTCTAACCCCGAGAAGCTAGCATTACAGCAGCTAAAGAAGAATCCAGACATCGTCATAAAGATGGCGGACAAGGGAGGCACTGTGGTACTTATGGACAAAAACACTTTTATAGCGGACATAGTGCAAATGTTATCAGACACTTTATGAGCGAGATGCAGACATTGTTAGATGAGGGCTTTTCCCTAGGGTTTTTTACAGAAAAACAGAGGGACTCAATTATGATAGATTTTCCAAAAATACCGATAATGTACGGTTTACCTAAAATCCACAAAAACCGCAATAAACCTCCTTTAAGACCCATTGTCTCTGGCATAGGCTCTCTATTTGAAAGACTATGCCAATAGCTTGATAAAAAAAACAGCTCAAAGAAAAAAACAGAAACATGACCATACTCACTGCTAGAAAAGCTGAAGTGAGACTGAACAAGCACAGAGTCAACACAGGCCCCCATGCTATTAAAGAAAAATACCCAGGTGCAGCTGATGGGTGGTAACCCTACATCTCTCCCTAGGTGGCAAAAAAGCTGCCCAAAAATTGACATTATTACATAGATGCAAAAAACCACATACTAAAACGTTGGGAGACCTTACAGATGCAAAATCCCCGTAAAACACCGCTCGCACCCCTTTCCCATGATGAGGGGGGGGGGCTGCTGGTATTCACTTGCATCCAATCCCAGTACTGTTGGGCAAAAAAATTATTTTCACATACGGGAAAAAAAAACATCAAATATGAGGTATTGGATAAAATAAGGGCCACTATATTGTATGCCTGCAAGCCCCTTCAGGGCCCCTCATTTATTGCAGGTCCCTACACCCCCTTAAAATCCAAAATATACAAAAAAAGGGGGGAAAAAAATTACTAAAG
The DNA here is from genome assembly GCA_025379985.1 of Phyllomedusa bahiana. Lineage (NCBI taxonomy): Eukaryota > Metazoa > Chordata > Amphibia > Anura > Hylidae > Phyllomedusa > Phyllomedusa bahiana. Next base: position 10,720 of record JAODAL010003659.1, read on the forward strand.
AAAAAAACAAAAACATGACCATACTCACGCTAAAAACTGAAGGAGATAAAAGCACAGAGGCAACACAGGCCCCATGCTATTAAAAAAAAAATACCCAGGTGCGCGTTGGTGGAAACCCCTTTAATCTCCCCACTAGGTGGACAAAAAAGCTGCCCCTTTAAAATTTTGTTATTCACTAGCATGCAAAAAAGCAAAAAAGCCACAGTACCATACGTTGGGAAAATCTACGATGCAAAAATTTCCCGTAAGCAGCCCTCGCACCCCTTCCATGATGAGGGGGGCGGCTGGGGTATTCTATTTGCATCCATCCCCGTACTGTTGGGAAAAAAAAAACTTTTTTCACATACTGGAAAAACATCAAATATGATTTTGGGTTTAAACATAAGGGGCCACCTATATTGTATGCCTGCAACCCCCTTCAGGCCCCCTCATTTTTTGCAGGTCCCTACGCTCCCTTAAAAATCAAAAATTCAAAAAAGGGGAAAAAAAAAATTACTAAAAGAAAAAAACAGAAAAGGGCCATACTCACTGCTAAAAAGCTGAAGTGAGACTGAAAAAGCACAGGGGAAAACACGGGCCCCCCATGCTATTAAAGAAAAATACCCGGTGAGCTGATTGGTGGTAACCATTATCTCTCCACTAGGGGAGGATAACATTTACAGCCCCTAGTTTTAGATGCCCAGGTCTCTTTAGGGGTACAAAAGAAGGCTTAATAGCCCACTTACATGACCTGGGGAAAAAGAATGGCCCGGTTGACATGTGCAGAAGCTTTTTATATAGCTACCACATGAGTGAAATAACACTTTAAAAATTTTATTTTCCAAAAAAACACAAAAGTGGATTTTTATAATTTCAGTCACGGAATTTCTCATGACCCACAAATTCTTCATGTTTGATGGTTGCATATATCTTCAAATCAGGGGTGTGTCCATGGGGGCAAAGTTCTCGCCATCCGTGGCCAATTTGGCCATAGCATGGTGGGAACATATTTATGTTTTTTCCCTGGACAATCCCTTTTCTGGGTACATTCATTGGTACGGCAGATACATCGATGACCTCATTTTCATTTGGAGGGGTGATGTATCTGCCGTACCTCTGTTTTTATTTTTCCTTAACAACAATTATTTTAATTTGCATTTCACCCATAATTTGCAATTGAGGTCCATTTCATTTTTTGGATCTTATACTCACTGGCATACCAAACCATTCTATTACCTCCAAGACTTATCGCAAGGATACAGCTGGTAATACTATTCTACATTCCAGAAGCTTCCATCCCAAACCTCCACACAAATCTCTCCCACTGGGAGAGATGATAAGGGCCAGGAAACACTGCAGTCAGCAGGAAGATTTTTGTTGCATGAATGTAAGCAAATTCAACAAAGATTGACCCATCGAGGGTATCCGAATTGGATGCTCACACGAGCATCCAGAATTGTGAACAATAGGGATAGAGAACATCTACTAGAACCCAGAAAATGTAATACCATCAATCATTCACATAAACAAAAGGATACTAAATGTACCTTGGTTTTAAATTATAGTTCACAGTTTAATCAAATCAAGAAATTTTTTTCTAAAATACCTGCCCATCTTAATGGAGGATTCTACTTTAGAACAAATCCTCTCCAATGGTTGCCGTGTTGTATCCAGGAAGTTCTGTACATTGGGAAATAAAATTTCCCCTAACCTGATCACAACTCGGTCCTCAAGTCACACTTGGCTTAAACAAAATGTTTTTTTTCGGCGCGGGTCACATCCTTGCCGCACATGTAACTTTGTTCATACTAGTAAAACCTTCAGCAATAAAAAAAACACAAAGAGTTACAAAATTAAACATTACATGAATTGTAATTCAGATCATGTGGTTTATTTGGCTGAATGCACACTATGCAATCTACAGTATGTTGGCAGCACATCAAGAAAACTAAAAATACGTTTTTTAGAACATCTGAATGATATATCAAGTTCAACAATCAGGAATAGATCTAATTTGTCCAATCATTTTAGAGAGATCCATCAGTCTCGCATCATGGGTACTGAGAAAATTATTAAACCCATTCGGGGTGGAGATATAAAACGGATTTTGCACGATAGGGAAGCATTTTGGATTTGTATATTAAACACTTCTGTACCACAGGGTCTCAATTTAAAACGAGAATTAAAGGGGATGTATCGCTTCCTTAGTCATGTCACATGTCACTGTGTCTTTCCCTATGCAGTCTTATTTTGTAAGAGCTGTATCAAAACCCCCAGCTGCTTTTCAATCTAAAACTGAGCAACTGAACTCTTCTCCTCTCACAGCTGGAGAGGCTCTTGAACGGCACAGATCTCGCTTCTATGCAGGAGAGTTAGGCAAGGGACAAAACTGTTATGTTTTCTCATGTAGAATTGTTGCAGTCTGTTTCTGCTGGGTGTGGAGAGAGAAAATGCTAAGGCCCTGACTCTGAGTCGGGCAGGGATGACAAAATTGTCTATTTCCTGATTGTTTTAAGCCTTCAGTGTAATTCTGTTTCTTCTGCCTGTATAAAGTGAAAATGTGGGTCCCTTACTCTGAGTAGAGAACGCCCCATGAATTCGACCAGGGGGTTTGTACAGAATGTAAATGAGCTCTCAGCTGTGAAATGCAAGGAAGGAGGGATTCGACCAGGACTGGATATCAGTGAAAAACAAAAAACACAAGAAAAGGGAAATACTGTGAATACAAGACAGCTTTGCTAATGAATCCAATTGCAAAGTTGCTTGTTTTCACTGTCCCCTTATTCTGAAGACCATTTAATGAAATGATAAAACCCCTTTAATGTTTCATTTATTAGATCTAGTGCTATTATAATAGTAATTAGTATTATCATTATCTATAATTATTTCTCTAATTATATTATCCTTAATATTCCCTTATATTTCTTGTATAGTAGGTTTACATATAATTTACATATAATTAACATATAATGTAAATACAGTTCATATGGGTTTTTTTTCAATATTTTACAGGTTCATGTTTTAATCATCTCTTGTTAGTGCTTCACCGACAGCATTTACTATTTGCCAGTACCCGCACGTGCTTTCCCAGTTCTTCTGCGCATGCGGCTGTGTCATTTTTCCATCTAGCGTCCGGCGTGCCGGAAGCTGGGAGAGCGTGGTGGTTGACTGCCGGCGTTAGTTTCCGGGACTCATGGTATGCCAGTACCCGATCGCGCACTCCCTGTTCTTCTACGCATGCGTTCGTGACACTTCCGATTTGGCGCCCGGCGCGCCGGAAGCTGGGCAGGCGTGGTCGCGGACTGGTGGTAGTAGCTTCTAGGTGAGTAGTATTTTAATTGATTTGTTTTGTATATATATCAAAACTATGTAACGTGTGGGTATGTTATGAATAAGGGTATCTTTACCCGAAACGCGTAAGCCATCTCTGTTTTGGAACCATCTTGTTTGGAAGCATCCACTATTTTTATGGATACTCTAATAAATTTTGATATGTTTTAACTATTTTTCACTCCGCGTGGGAATCGCTGTATCTACACTGCATTGGATCTATCAATGGTATCTAAACATTTCCAGAAGAAACATGCAGCTAACATTAGTGGATTGACTTTCATGGGGATAGAAAGAGTGTTTTAATCAAGAAGGGGAGGAGATCTCCAAAAGAAACTGGTGAGCCATGCGTCCAAGTGGATTTTTGACTTGGGCACCAGGGTGGGTTAAATATCAAGCAACACATTTCGTACCATTAGTAAAAAAAAATATATGGTATATGAATCTTTTATTGTTCTCATAGTTTACTACTGAGTGTGGTACAGATTATTATGATTGAAAGTATATAGCTGACAATGGATTTACAATTCTAATTATTTTTTCCTTTCATATGTGCTCTGTATGGTCACCAGTGTTAGGTGGTTTCAAACATTTTCTACAATTGGTCAGGACTGAACACGTGTCAGATTCAGGTCTTTTAAATAAGTAATTGATGATGTTAAGCCTCAAACTACATCTAAGGATCCAGTTAGATCCAAAATGCGTCAGCGGGAAACCTATCACTTGATATGTGAACGCTATTATAATGTGGAGCGTTCTATGAAAATAGATTTTAAAAGCAAAGAAATAAGAAGAATTTTATCCTTGTTTTGGAATCTTTGCAGGTGGCAATCACTCTTTATTCTTCCTGTACGTTGGAGCTCCGGTTTCACTGCCTGCCTTGTCTCCACCTGAACAAGCCCTCTCAGGAATGACGGTCAGCTGATCATTACTATGCACATAGTAATATAACAAGTTACATAGTTACATAGTTTATAAGGCCGAAAAAAGACAAGACGTCCATCCAGTTCAGCCAGTTGTGCTAAAGTGTTGATCCAGAGGAAGACAAAAAACCCCAATGAGGTAGAAGCCAATTGTCCTCATTGTAGAGGAAAAATTTATGGTGTGTGACGCCTCGTCTGTCTAACTGGCTTCGCTAAGCTACATATATTTACATGAAGTTACTTTGTTTAAAGGGAATCTGTCGCCAATTTTTTTTTTTACTTTTTAAATCAAGACCCTGATCCATATTCTTTTCCTCTCAGTCGTTTTTATTTTCTGATTGTAGATTTCTCTATTCGGCCGTCTATATATGATTGTGGGGAAGACATTCTTGCTTGCACTGCTTTAACAGCAGTCAGAGAGATGCTTTACAACAGCTTCATGCACACAGGATTCTCAAAGGGAATGTGTCATCAAAAAATGACTTATCGTTTAACTCACATTTTTATATTAAATACATTTTTTTTTTAGGAATTTTTGGTTATGTTTTTTTTTTATTTTCCATATTACTTTCAGTATTTTTTTAATAATTCTTAAGTCCTGCAGTTTTCACTTTTGCCACTAAGCCTAATAATCGTCTGACGCTTCCTGTTCTGTTTAGAGAGCTTTTCAGCAGTCTGCTCATTATCAGCACAAGCAGGGTCAAACTGAAAGGAGACACCATTGTGTACAGATAACACAGAATCCAGCAGTCACAAGAGGAGATGTCACAGCTCCCCCTCTCTCCACCCTTCACAGTGAAAAGTCTCCTATACGAGTCTATGGGACAGAATCTGCCTTTAAAATTGCTGCACGCATCGCGGATCTATAAAATGTATGTCTTTACATTTTTTACCATTTGAGATAAGTCTTCAAATAAATATTTGGATTTTATTGCTATTTCCTAGTCTGTATTGAAGATGCATCATTCTTTTTGGTGCCAATGCTTTAGGAATATGTCTTACATGGTGCACGCAATTATTTCTTACACTACGTCAGAAAACTGGTGCGGAAAGTTTAATACATCTGGGCCAAAGTGTTTTTCTATTTGGGTTTTGTTTTTTTAATTTGTTTTTTTAAAAACATTTTTCACTTAATTGCTTTTTGTTTTTTCACTATGGGACTAGGCTAAACGATCACTTTTCAAATTAAATTTTTATTAGAATTTTTTACTCATACAAATACAACATTATAAAACATAACCGCAGCAATCATGGGAATGATAGCAATCAGAGCAATAAGTTACAATGTCAACAATCCCTTTTATAATACCTAGCAATATATTACTGCATTGCTGTGTAGGTGGCAGGCAGCCTGATAGATTCTAATAGGCTTCTGTGCAAGGCAGATTCTTTGGCTTCTGTCAACTATGGGCAATATGTGGTTACATTGCATGGGTACCTATTGGTGACAGAGGGACCCGGGAACCTCTGTTAGATGCCACGGACCATGGGCGTAACTAGAGCCATAGTAAACATAGCACCTGCTTTGGGACCCATAGGTGGAGGGGACCCCATTTGGGTATAAGAATATTGTTCCTTTTTGTAGGGAAAGAGTAGCTGGTGGCTTTCTGCTGTTCAGCTCTACTATGTGAGTTCCCTGGTATATGGCGGTATTATTTATACCTTTAAATATTGTTACTTATGCTGCTATTTTAGTTCATTTTGCTATGGAGCCCTATGAATTCTAGTTATGAATTCTAGTTACTGCTATGGACAGTACTGACCGCAGCACATAGGGGCATGCTCTGTTCCCAGCCTCTGCAGGTGAATATTACATCAAACTTGCCAACTCTTTTGGGGCTTTGGAGATCTTGGCAGGCGTGCTGCCCGGGGCGGACCACACGTCTTACTCTCCTCTCTTTCCCACTGCTGCACTAGTGCATGAAACACATTAAAATGGGGTGTTCAAAGGTTTTAAAAAGTTTGTCCGTCACTCGAGGAAACTAGAAAAAAAACAAGACTGGCCCTTTAAACCCACTCGTTTCAGAGCCGCCGCCACTGGGCTGGTGATCTTGGATGGCTATATTAATGTGACCCTGCAGCTATTCACAGGCTGGGGTCTATCATTGGTTGCAGCTTTGTGTTATCTCTGATTGTGTCATCACCAATGAGTGTGCCTGGACCTGCAGTGGCGTGGGACGAGTGGGGTTCTTTCTCCTATGGTCTATCATCTCCAAAATACTGAAGACCTTTGTAAAATATCAGAACACCTTTTAACTAAGGCCCTTACTTCCGATTTCATAGACATTACAAAGATTTTGTCAAATGCTTGTATGGTGAGGCCAGGGGCGCCAGCAGGGCAGGATTGCCAGGACTTCTGTCTGATCAGAGTTTTAAGAAATAGGTCCCTATGATCTGATGGAAGATAGCATCTAGGATTGGGCAGATGCCTCTGACCCCTACCCTAGTGGGCCCTGGTGTAGCTGCACAGGTCACACATGCTGTGTCCGCCCATGGTTTAGGTCTGTGACGGTCATAGACTCAATTATTACGAAAAGCGCCATGCAGTGCCATAGCGTTCATTTCATGTGTGCTGCAGTATTGCAGAATGGAGCGGGCAGGTATCTAAGCATCTGGAAGAATGAGGCGGGCAGGTATCTAAGCATCTGGAAGAATGGAGCGGGCAGGTATCAAAGCATCTGGAAGAATGGAGCGGGCATGTATCTAAGCATCTGGAAGAATGGAGCAAGCAGGTATCTAAGCATCTGGAAGAATGGAGCGGGCAGGTATCTAAGCATCTGGAAGAATGGAGCGGGCAGGTATCTAAGCATCTGGAAGAATGGAGCGGGCAGGTATCTAAGCATCTGGAAGAATGGAGCGGGCAGGTATCTAAGCATCTGGAAGAATGGAGCGGGCAGGTATCTAAGCATCTGGAAGAATGGGGAGGTTAACTCGTGGCAAGGTATCTAAGCATCTGGAAGAATGGAGCGGGCAGGTATCTAAGCATCTGGAAGAATGGAGCGGGCAGGTATCTAAACACCTGGATGAATGGAGAGGGCTGTTATCTTATCATCTGGAAGAATGGAGCGGGCAGGTATCTAAGCATCTGGAAGAATGGAGCGGGCAGTATCTAAACAACCGGAAATGGAGCGGCAGGTACCTAAACACCTGAAGAATGGAGCGGGCCAGTATCTAGCATCGGGAAGAATGGAGCGGGCAGGTATCAAGACGGGAAGAATGGAGGGGGCAGGTACAAAGCATCTAAAAGAAGGGAGGGGCAGGATCTAAGCTTTGGAAAGAATGGACGGGCAGGTATCTAAGCATCGGAAGAATGGAGGGGGCAGGTAAAACATCTGGAAGAATGAGCGGCAGGTATTAAGCATCGGGAAGAATGGACGGGCGGGTATCTAAGCATCGGGAAAAGAATGGAGCGGGCAGGTAAAAAACACCTGGAAGAATGGACGGGCAGGGTATCAACATCGGAAGAATGGACGGGCAGGTATCTAAGCATCGGAAAATGGAGCGGGCAGGATTAAACACTGGAAGAAGGACGGGAGGTATTAAACACCTGGAAGAATGGAGCGGGCAGGTATCTAAGCATCTGGAAGAATGGAGGCCCAGCATCTGGAGAGAGACAAGGTCTTCATTCACGGACAACAAGTCCAAAAAAACAGCAGTGTGTCCCCTTTCCTTGCGGGGCCCTTCCAACCCGCACCCCATCCCCAATCATGGGTAAGACCAGTGGGGTATCATCGCCATACTAGCTCAATGCAGTTACTGTAGCACTGCCCTCCTGACCCGTCACCGCCGCGTTCTCCGAGCCGTCCCTATCTGGGCGCCCTCTGCTCGTCACTTTGGCCGGGGCGGCGCACACTCTGGAGGCGGGGGCGGCTCCGGGAGATATAACCCCGGACTGTGAGGCCTGACTTCCCTGTTGACGCCCTGACTACTCCGCGGACTCTGGAGACATGCAGGCCCGGGGCTGCGGGATCGCTCCAGGAGGAGGCCGCCTGTCAGTGCTGCAGCGACACCTCGTATCCTTCTGTTAGTACATAGCGTGTATGAGGCCGGCGCTGTACTGCTCTGCTGCTGTGCGGGCGACATCAGGGATTTCCTATAGAGGCAGCTGATCAGAGCTGAGTATTACTGCGATTCCTGCACCTTGGCATCGGGGAACGCTTTAGTAAAACGCTGATTAGTGGTCAGTGGAGAGGAAGGGCACCGAGCAGCTGCTCCAAGGGGGCTCCCACCATGATAGGTGCGTGTACCCCCCCAGATCTGCAGCAATACAGAGAGAGAGTGAAAGCTACTGCTTAAAGGGGGGCTCCCACCATGATAGGTGCGGGTGTACCCCCCGGATCTGCATGGTACAATAAGTGAAAGCTACTGCTAAGGGTGCTCCCAGATGAATAGTGCGGGTGTACCCCCGATCTGCAATGCAGAGAGATGAAAGCTATAAGGGGGCTCCCACCATAATAGGTAGGGGTGCCCCCCCAGATCTGCAGCAGTACAGCGGCAATGAAAGCTACTGCTTAAAGGGGGGCTCCCAGCATGATAGGTGCGGGTGTACCCCCCCCCCCCCGATCTGCAGTGGTACAGATAGAGTGAAAGCTACTGCTTAAAGGGGTGCTCCCAGCATGATAGGTGCGGGTGTCCCCCCGGATCTGCAGTGGTACAGAGAGAGTGAAAGCTACTTAAAGGGGGGCTCCCAACATAATAGGTAGGGATGCACCCCATATCTGCAGCATTAAAGAGGCAATGAAAGGTACTGCTTAAAGGGGGGCTCCCAGCATGGTAGGTGAGGGTACCCCCCCAGATCTGCAGCAGTACAGTGCCAATGAAACATACGGTTTAAAAAGGTGTTCTCACCATGATAGGTGAGGGTCCCCCGGATCTGCAGTAGTACAGAGAGAGGGAAAGCTACTGCTCAAAGGGGTGTTCTCACCATGATGGGTGAAGGTCCCCACTCGGGATCTGCAGCAGTACAGTGGCAATGAAAGATACTGCTTATAGGTGAGGGTCACCCCCAGATCTGCAGCAGTACAGAGGCAATGAAAGGTACTGCTTAAAGGGGGCTCCCATCTCACACTTTGATGACGTATCCTATCTATGAGCCATTAAAGTGTGATAAATGCTGGTTCCACCTCTGGATCCGCACCGATCTCGGGAATGGCTGCCTGGAAGCCTTGCCTTAGAACAGATGAAAGCTTGCGCATGAATCTCCATTGCTTTTCTATAGGCTTTCTCAGTACAGCCAAACACACCGCTCACTTGTGCTGGGAATTTCCACAGGACAGAATGAAGAGTCATGCACAAGTGCAAAGGCTCTCCATTGTGAGCTGAGGCTTTTGGGGGCAAATTTCCAAGATAGGTACCAGCCCCAACTCTGGGACCACACCTATCAGACTTTAATGATATATCCTAGCAGTTTGTTATCAAAGTGGAAGATGAGAAAACCCTTTTACTAAGGAATAACTATGGGCCTCATGTATGCAAGCTGTCTAGGACTTTCTTTGTTGCCCATAGCAACCAATCAGAGTGCCCATTTCATATAGTGCTCTGAAGAAATGAAAACGTGGTGCTCTGATTGGTTGCTATGGGCAACAAAGAAAGTCTTAGACCTAGACAGATTTCATACATGTCCTCCTAAGTATATACTATATAAAGTGGAGAGTACTTTAGAAATATAGTGATCTTTCAAGTGACATTGGACTCAGGATACAATATTTTAAACATACAATGGTCTTTCCTGGGACATTGTATGTTGAGTGTGGTTTCAAGATGCAGTGTCCTAGACATTGATTCTGCCAATTACAAACCTTTTACTTGTAGAACCTCTGTATTAGTGAGAGGCATGAAATGATTAGCGATCTAGTAGTGTCTGTCTACAGTACAGTGCGGTACTACATGTCCTGTACTGCTCTTGACATCCACCAGGATGAGCAGCTCCTTTGGACATCAGGTGAGGAACCCAATGTCTTTTTCTGGTATATGGTGTATAAAGTACATGACCAAAAGAAGCTCCTGTCCTCAACATAGAAAGTGATTTCCATCTTCCAGCAGCTCTGTCTGATGTTGTAAGGACTTGCTTTATCTATGTTAGTTATTTGCTTTAATCTTTATTTTGCATTATGTTGGGGTCACATTTTGTAGCTTAGGACCAGTTAACAGTTTTCCATAGAGTTAGGGCGCATCCCCACTGCACAGGACAAATACCGTCCGGTTTGCGATGAGCGGGGAAGAGCCCGCCCGCCCAACCATTGAGAAGCACAGATTCTGTACGAAAACTGGATGGAAGATTGTGCTTCTACAATGTTTTGCTGCCAGATCGCCAGAGGCAAAACCGTCTGACGGCAAAACCCGTGCATTGGGGACTGCTGCAAGGGTTTTCCATAGAGCACAATAGTGCTCATTTTCGGCCGGTTTTTCAGGCGGTCTGAAAAACCGCAAACCGGCCGAAAACCCGTGCCGTGGGGACATGCCCTTACGGTTTCTACATACAATGGCCGTCCCGAATCCCCTTAATATTGTATGTTGAGCAAGCACTGTCTTACAGCTTCATTTCAGGGGGAAATATATGAAAATACCTTTTATTTTCCTTTCTACCTTATTGTCCCACTTTTAATCATAGGTTCATATGTCTTGAGTATGGTCCCCACTAGTAAAATCCCCCCAAAAAACAACTCCAGTTCAGCTGAATAAAGACCTTCCGTCACACTAGTTTGTTTCAGTGTTGCAAAATATTTATATATTCCAAAAAAGTGCAATCGGCAAATCTTACAAAAGGTTTAATGTAGCTTTTACATAAGCTGTGGATAGATCACTCCTTTATGTCCATAACTTGTATTTTGCTGCATATGTGTCCTAATCCAAGTACGGAGCTTACAGCATGTTCTCTCTAAGGGCGCGTCCCCACGGCACAGGACAAATACCGGTCGGTTTATCCGACAGTATTTGTCCGGTTTTTGTGCCGTCCCCGATGCCCCGGCGGGAGCGGTGGGGGTTGGCTTTTCTCCGCGATTAGAAGAGAAAAGCCCTAAGAGTTTTAAAAGTGGCAGCCTGGAGTATATATTTTTTTTAAAAAATGTACTCTGGATCGTAGACCTTTTTACCGAGGTGGACAATCCCTTTAAATAGAGCAAATGTAGTAGAAATTAGGACTGTGTTTGCTCTATAGAAGACTATGACCTTGTCGCATCTCCACCGTTACTTTTATGGTATCCTGGCGCATACCACAAACCAGGGCCAAAAACACTATGTGAATGGGGCCTTACAGGGGTGGCCTTCCTTTAGGGACTTTGATGAATCATACAAGGTGGCCACAGGCACATCAGTGATTTGGCTAGTCTAATGAATATCAAGTGTCTAGAGTGACAGACATGGAGTCGCTAGTGACACAATGTATTAGATCAGTCTTTACATTTGAGTTAAATATTGTACTTATTTAACAACTGTGATTTAAGGATTTCCTCTTCTCAGCAATGTAAACATTTATCAGGATGATTTAACTAGAGGTTTGTTTTTTTTTGCAGAGATGCACAGCAATGGATTTGCTTTTTCTGCAAAAAACGCGCAAAAAAAGTCCGGCATGTTACATAGACTCCAGTAGTAAATTTTCTGCCTTGCTCAGTCGTTTTTTTGCAACATGTTTCAAAAAATCGACCAGCAAATAAAACAAGCAGAAAAAAGACGTTCTCTGAAGATAGCAGGACGTTTTTACTATAGAAGTCTATGGGGCCTCTTTTCAGTCATTTTTTTCAGCGATTTTTGGAAAACAAAAAGCGCTGAAAAAACAGACGTTTTACTGTGCAGTGAAAACATAGCCTTAGGGTTAAGCTACTCAGTGACTGTAAACTAGTGCAGTACATTTTACTGAGACATTTGTTACAGACTACTGTATGTAGATGGTCCTTCTTCGAAAAGGCCTGTTTTGTCTTTGCATCTTTTATAACCGCCATACAATATACAAAAGTCTCCTTTGTTAATTTATCATAACATACTGTACATGTCAATGTGAAGGGCCACCAACTCTAATTTATGATGTACAGCTACTTATAGCGGGGGGAAAAGTATTTAGTCAGCCACCAATAGTGCAAGCTTTCCCACTTAAAAAGATGAGACCTGTAATTGACATCATAGGCAGACCTCAACTATGAGAGACAAAATGAGAAAACAAATCCAGAAAATCACATTGTCTGATTTGGAAAGAATTTATTTGCAAATTATGGTGGAAAATAAGTATTTGCTCAATAACAAAAGTTCTTCACAAGGCTGGCACACACTGTTGCTGGTATGTTGGCCCATTCCTCCATGCAGATCTCCTCTAGAGCAGTGATGTTTTGGGGCTGTCGCTGGGCAACATGGACTTTCAACTCCCTCCAAAGGTTTTCTAAGGGGTTGAGATCTGGAGACTGGCTAGGCCACTCCAGGACCTTGACATGCTTCTTACGAAGCTACTCCTTCATTGCCCTGGCGGTGTACTTGGAATCATTGTCATGCTGAAAGACCCAGCCACGTTTCATCTTCACTGCCCTTGTTGATTGAAGGAGGTTTGCACTCAAAATCTCACGATACACGGCCCCATTCATTCTTAAATGTACACGGATCAATCGTCCTGGTCTCTTTGCAGAGAGACAGTCCCAAAGCATGATGTTGCCACCCCCATACTTCAGAGTAGGTATGGTGTTCTTTGGATGCAACTCGGCATTCTCTCTCCTCCAAACACTACGAGTTGTGTTTCCATCAAACAGTTCTACTTTGGTTTCATTTGACCATATGACATTTTCCCAATACTCTTCTGGATCATCCAAATGCTCTCTAGCAAACTTCAGATGGGCCTGAACATGTACTGGCTTAAGCAGGGGGACATGTCTGGCACTGCAGGATCTGAGTCCCTGGCGGGATAGTGTGATACTGATGGTAACCTTTGTTACGCCGGTCCCAGCTCTCTGCAGGTCATTCACTAGGTCCCCCTGTTTGGTTCTGGGATTTTTGCTCACTGTTCTTGTGATCATTTTGGAAGAAAATTAGGAGAGAAACATCTTGTAAGTGGCAAAGTAAAGATCTGTTTAATCTCTGAAGGACTATGCCTGTTTTGTCTCTGGCTAAAGGCTGCAGAAATTTTAACGTTTGTGTTCGGCTGCATTCAAAGAGGAACAACTTTTTTATTTTTCTGTGAAGGTAATTGTATAAAGACTTGTTTTATGCTTCACAAGTTGTATTTGTAAATCCCAAGAAATTCTTTGTTGGGTAGTGTGTTTTTGGGTTTCCACTTTTGGAGTTCACCGTGTGGTATATATGATATTGTGACTTTATTCTGTGGGCAGTGTGTTTCCGGCAATACCAAATTTATAATGGTTGTCTTCTAGTTTTTTTTTACTGCTTTTAAAAAGCTAAAGTTACTACTTTTAAAATTAAAGAAGATGCAAAGAAGGGTAGAGGGAAAAGTGTCAGGGAGACTAATCCTGATCTTGCACACCCCATCATATTTGCAAGACTGGTAGGTGAAGGGGATGTCAGCTAAGAAATAGTGCTACTGCAACAAGACACTACCTCTGTCTGCTCCAGTAAGTTGGGAATAGGAGTGCAGGTCAGGCTAGACAGGTGCTAGTAGTTGGGGACTCCATTATTAGGGGAACAGACAGGGCAATCTGTCACAAGGACCGGTATCGTCGAACAGTATGTTGTTTATCTGGGGCCCGAGTTCAACATATCGTGGATCGGGTTGACAGATTGCTGGGTGGGGCTGGTGAGAACCCAGCTGTCATGGTGCACATTGGCACCAATGACAAAGTTAGAGGTAGATGGAAAGTCCTTAAAAACAATTTCAGGGACCTAGGCCAAAAGCTGAAGGCAAGGACCTCCAATGTAGTATTTTTCAGAAATCCTTCCTATACCACAGGCCACACAGGAGAGACAGCAGAAGATTAGAAAAGTGAATAATTGGCTCAAAAATTGGTGTAGGAAAGAGGGATTTGGTTTTTTGAAAAACTGGGCTAACTAATGTCTTGGCTACAGACTCTATGCTATGGACGGGCTGCACCTAAATGAGGAGGGTGCAGCTGTATTGGGGGACAAAATGGCCAGGAAGTTGGAGGAATATTTAAACTAGTGACTGGGGTTAGGGTAACTACAAAGGTAGCATGCAAGATGGTGAAGATAGAGAGCTGAGAATTAGTAATAAATCAGTGGGTGTCGCAATAGTTAATAACAGGATAAAAAAATTGAAAACCTAAAAATCTCGAAATTGCATGCTGACAATGCCAGGAGTCTCACCAACACAATACATGAACTACAATTATTTATTGCGGAAGAAAATTATGACGTAGTGGGGATAACTGAGACATGGCTGGACGAGAGCTACAACTAGGCGGTCAACTTACAGGGTTACAGTTTATTTAGACGATATCATAAAAACTGGAAGGAGTGGGGAAAGGGTATGTCTCTATGTAAAATCTTGTCTGAAGCCAACCCTGTGGGAAGATATAGATACAGGCAGTGAACATGTGGAGTAATTATAGGTAGATATACATGGGGATAATAACAATAATACAATTCTACAACGGGTCTGCTATAGGCTCCAAAATATAACAGAACCCATGGAATATGTACTCCTCAAACGAATAGATGAGGCGGCCAATTATAATGAGGCTGTAATTTTGGGCAACTTTAACTACCCAGACATAAATTGGGAAACTCAAACCTGTGGTTCTCATAAAGGAAACCGGTTTTTGTCAATAACGAAAGATAATTACCTTTCCCAACTGGTGCAGGGGCCAACTAGAGTAAAAGCCCTACTGGACTTAATATTGTTCTGACAGACCTGACAGAGTATCAAAGGTTGAGGTAGGGGGGCACCTAGGAAATAGTGACCACAATATAATATATAATAATACATTTCCATTTATCCTTCAAGTGAGTATTTGGTCGAAGAGCCATAATATTTTCATTAATGATCTTAAACATGGATTGCACAGTAGAATATCAGTTTTTGCAGATGATACTAAGTTATGTTAAGTAATCAAAAAAATAGAGGATAATGTTTTATTACAAAGGGATCTGGATAAGTTGGAGGCCTGGGCAGAGAAGTGGTAGATGAGGGCTTTGTTGAACGTATTTTTGTATTGAAAACCTTAATAAAAATTTACAGTAAAAAAAAAAAAAAAAAGATGAGGTTTAACATGGATGAAAGCAACGTTATGCACTTGGGGAGGAAAAATCCATTCCATGATTATAATTTAAACGGAAAAATGCTGGCTAAAAGTGACATGTAGAAGGACTTGGGAATCCTGGTGGACAGTAAACTTAATTGTAGCAGCCAGTGTCAGGCAGCAGCTGCCAAGGCAATTAGGATCATGGGTTGTATTAAAAGGGGCATAGAGGCACATGATGAGAACATTATTCTCCCATTATACAAGTCACTGGTCAGACCACACATGGAATATTGTGTACAGTTTTGGGCACCAGTGCACAGGAAAGACATTGTAGAGCTTGAACAGGTACAAAGGCGGGCAACAAAAATGATAAAAGTACTGGGTGGACCGCAATACCCAGAAAGATTAGCAAGATTAGGGCTATTTAGCTTACAGAAAAGACGGCTTTAATATGTTTAAATATATTAAAGGTCAATATAGAGATATCTCCCAAGATCTATTTATACCCAGGATAATATCCTGTTTTTTTCCCCTCATGATCATATTGGTAATTGATGTATTTTTGAGTTGATCTCAGGTGTGCATTGCTGAGATTTTGTTGGAAAGTAGTAATATTACAAGTATTATTACCATTTTGAACTTCACATACTGTTGCACACTTTGATCAAAATGGCAGGCAAGGGAACTTGATCATTTGGGGTCATTTTTGTTAAAGGGGTTTTGCCATGAAATGACTTACTTACCTGTTATCTGGTCAGGACAGAAGATAAACAAATCATGCGGCGTCATGAACTGCTGCAGGGGGAAGAGAGGGGGCCCGAGCAGAGCGAGTAAGCAAGGGAGCGTCTGCAATGCTTACTAAGATAATTACATTACAACAGTGGATTCTCAATACAGCAAAAAGCCTCATACACTGCACATTTCTCCCTAGCCCCTTGCAAGCTCCTTCATGTTCCCTGTCATCAGATAAGAAGTGCAAACAGGCAAGCGCGGCCAGATCAGCTCCTGGTCGTGTCTAATGTAAACTTTTAGGTAACAAAGGGCATGTAAAGAAAGCTGTAGCTCTCACAGGCTTGACTTTTTATAAATCACATATATTTAGAAAAGTGATTAAATACCTATTTTGGAGGATCCCATGTCAACATTACATTGTGGCAAAACCCCTTTAAGATTCATGCCAGTCTCCTATAACCCTGAAAAAAAGTAAATTAAACTCTGTGTATATAAAATTGATACACATTAATAACTTTTTTTTTGGCAACTGGTTTTCATCTCTAGCAGACTTTAGTCACTTTTTCTACATAGAAACTGACCCATGGTGTGGATTTTAAAATTTGTAGCATGTCAATTCCTCTTGTGAATACTTATACTTTACATCTTATAATTAAAAAAAGTGTGAAAATCTGTCATATGTGGATCTACCTTTCTAGTAATCTTTTTTATTTTTTTTTCCCCCGTCTATTGTTGTCATTATAGGTGAAATCAGTGACCTTCAGTCACGGAGTGTTCACTTGCACTTTACACAGCAAAGCTTACTTCTGTTATTCCCATGTACAGGCAGAACCCGATTTATTTTCTTGATAAGATAGTGTTATGCCTTACACCACTTGTTGCTTGTTTGTTTTTCTCTGTTTTATAAACTCTGGCTATTTTCTTTTTGTCGCTCTGCTCTTAAGGTTTATTTACACACGTTAAGTAATTTATTAGTTTATTACAATTGCCTCAATGTGTAAAAATATGCAGTTTGAGGTCTACTAAAAAATTTGATAACTGTGTGTGCAAACTCAAACACCTACAGTGGCTGCAAAAGTATTCATACCCCTCGAACTTTTCCTCATTTTTAGATGTTACACCCACAAACTTCAGTGTATTCTGTGTTAGGCTATGTTCACACGGCTTAACTGCGGGACGTAATTACGCCCCGCAATTACGCCGTGTGGACGGGGGCGGAGCGGGAGCGGGGGAGTGAGCGGGGGGCCGGCACGTCGCCGGCCCCTTGACATGTATTACCAGCGGCGCGTATTCGCCCCTAGTAATTCACATGTCAATTATCTCCCCGCCCGGCGGATTCGCCGGGCAGCGAGAGGAGACGTAATCCATAGTTCTCTATGAGAACTGTGGATTACCGTAATGAACGGGCCGTTTTCAGCCCGTAATTTGCGCACTTCTGCGCGTAATTACGGACCGAAATACGGCCCATTTTAAGCCATGAGAACATGTCCTTATAGAGCAAAACAAAGTAGCAAGTATTTGTCAAGTGTAAAGAAAATTATGCACACTTTTCCACATTTTTGCAAATTTGAAAAGTGTAATGTGCGTATGCATTCAGCCCCCCTGGAGTCGATACTTTGTTGGACCACGTTAACCTGCAATGATGGCTGCAGGTCTATTGGGAGATGTCTCTACCAGCTTTTCACATCTTGAAGCTAGAGTTTTTGCCCATTCTTCTTTGCAAAATTGCTATAACTAAGTCAGGTTGGCAAATGTTTGTAAACATTAATTTTCAAGTCTGTCCACTGATTCTTAATAGGATTTAGGTCTGGACTGTGACTGGGCCATTTTAACACCTGAAGATTTAATTTCAACCATTCCATTATGACTTTGGCTGTATGTGTAGGGTCATTGTCCTGCTGGAAGGTATGTTTACTTTAAAAAGTGGCTTTTTTTCTTGCCACTCTTCCATAAAGGCAAGGTTTGTGGAATACACAGCTAAAGTTGTCCTGTGAACAGAATTTTCCAGTTGTGGTTTTCCCCTGAGCCCCCTCCTGAGTGACTCGGGGCCACTTTGGCTGTTCTTTTAAATTTAAGTGCTCTTTTTGTCTGGATTTTTCAGTTTGGGTTTAAAATTTCATGTTTTGGTGGGCTAGAAATTTGAACGTTCTCGGAAAGGCAATTTTTCACACGGCTTAAAATGGGACGTAATTACCCGGATTACGTCCAGTAAAATACTTTTCCATAAACGTTGGTGTCCCCCCCGGGGAATTTAAACGGCCCAAAAAAACGCTTCGGGGAAAAAATTTAATTGCACGCGTTTTGCACGGAAATTTACGCCGTATTTCAGTCGCGTATTTCTGCCTAGGCAACCAATAAACAAAAGTAGTATTTTTAAAAGTAAACCCAACAGCCCCCATTTTTTTTTCTTTGAAGATTTTAAAGATATTAAGGGTTCCTCCCAAACCCCGGGCTTTTGTTTGCCCTTTCCACAAGGGGACTTTTTGGTTTTTGTTTGCACACAGACCCTTTCCAAACCCCCGGCTGTGCTGTCTTCTCCAAAGGGGACTTCGGGTTCGGTGCCCCACAGTTTCCGCCAACCCCGGTTTTGTTGCGTTTCCCAAAAAAAAGGGGGGGGGGGGGGGGGAAAAATTTCTGCCCCCACACAGATCCTCCCCAACCCCCGGTTTTGCTGTCTTCTCCACCTTTTTTAAAAAAATATATTAAATTTTTGATAAATTTTTAAAACAAAAAAATTTTAAAATTAAATTTTTGAAAAAGTCGTTTTTTTAAAAAAACTGCTTAGCAGTAACGACACATTGCAAAATTTTTGCCCTTGGGTGCTGTGTGTATGTTTCCCAGGGCGTCTTTTGGTCCCGTGAGAATAAATGTTTTTGTTTTAATAGCATAGAAATGCATGTACTTTATTACTTTACCTTTTTTTTCACAAGGACCAAGACCCCGTGGGAACTTTCCCCACAGCACAACCAAATTTTCCCGTGATTTGGGTTGAATAAAAAATTTTTTAAAAAATATTATTTGAAAATTAAATCAAAAACCTAAAAAAACATAAATAAATTTTAAAATTTTAAAAACATGCTCCATTTATATTTTTTTTTAACTTTTTTTCAACATTTTTCAAACCATATTGCATTACCAACGCATCAAAAGATATATTAAAATTTTAAAACTGCAGGTAATCCCAATATTTTTTAAATGTTGGGGTTTCAAAAATTTAATGCATTTTCACGTATGAAAAAATTTACATGCACAAAAAAAAGTGGGAGGTCCAATATGCTTGTTATTTAAAAAAAAAAAGAAAGGACCATGCAAAAAACAAGCTTTATGGAAAGAATCACAGTAAAAAAAATACATCCACATTTTTAAAAAAATCCAAAAGAAAAGGGGACATGTCACTTTTTTAACATGAAATTTAAACTTAAAAATTCATTTTTAAATTTTAAAAATTTAAAAACTTTTCATAACACTTTTATGTAACACAGTAGAGACTTGTCCTTCCCTTAAATAATCTTTAACCCATTTAGAAATCTGCTTCTACATACATGTTTTACAAAATACAATTCAGCAAAATTTTGCAAACATAGCATAAAAATGGGGCCTGCTGCCTGCTAGCCCCCTCCCCCCTTCCTCCATCCCACAAAAGCTAAAGGGTTTTTAATTGCGGGTGTAAAAGTACACCCTGCATTTTAGCCATGGGGAAACATAGCCAATGCAATTTAAAAAAATTTCCTCCCTTTTGAGGGCACCCACATCAGCCGCATGCATTGGGGATTGGGGGCAATTCCCCCCGGGGCATGGGTGGTCATTCTGCTGCTTGCCTCTATGTTCATGACCTTTGGGTTAATTTGAATTTTTATCTGCAAAAATCAGATTCAAGCATGTCCCTTCCCCCAAAAATTTAAACAAAACCAGACCCGTTTGGCTAGAGAAAATGTGAATCTTTTTTGACCCCCCTGAACGTATTTTGGGAGCTAAAATTAACCCCGCAAATACGGTCACAAAAGTGTGGAAGAATTTTTATGAGTAAATACGTTCCCCCTTATTTTCTAAGGGGAAGGCGAAATTACGTCCAAAAAAAAGGCTCAAAAATTGACAGGGGACTTGATTTTGGGGATTTGTAATTACGCTGTGAAAAAACCAAAAAACAAAAATTACCCACATGTAAAAAGCCTCGTGTGAACAAGGAGACGTATTTTACAAAATTTCAAACAATTGAATATCCCCTGACCATTATTTTTAGGCGATTTAGGGATAATTAAAGGACGTAATCACGCCCCGGGAAATTTCGTCCCATTTTAAGCCGTGTTTAAAAAATAGCCAAAAAGTTCATAGCTTGGGCTTCTTTTTTTTTTTTAAACAAAACCTGCAAAACACTTTGGCACAATTTTTTCTGAGATGTGTGTTCTTTGGTTTTTTATGATTTCTGTTTTGTTCATTAATGGTTTTTTCTAAAAAAACCTTTTTACGCATCACAAAAAAGCAGGGAGTTATACGAGGGAAAAAATTAAAATTTAGTGTACTCTTTTAAATAATTAGGGGTCTTTAGTTTTTTCACACAATTTATTTAGGGGGATCAGAGTACAAAGGGGGGTAAATGCTTAGCACGCCCCCCCCCAACCTTTTTTTAGTTTTTTAATTTGAAAAAATTGGATTATCATTTTCCCTTTTCACTTCACAAATACTTGCTACTTTTGGCCCAAAGTATGAACCTTTTTTTATGGCTAAAAATCACTTTTTTGCCCATCGGGGTTTTAAAAGGACAAAAGACTGAGTTTTAAAACCTAAACAGGTTTCCCAAACATGCGGCCCTTTGTTTTTTGCTTTAAAAACAAAAAAAATAAATAAAATACAAATTTAAAACTTGTGGTGTAAAAGTTTTAAAACCCCTGAGGGGAAAAATTCAAGGGGGGGTGGGGAATACTTTTTTCAACCCCCCAAAATTCCCCTTTAAAAGGGGTTTTTTCCATGTAAAAACCCCCTTGGGATGTTTCACTATCTTTCCCTCTTATTACTTTTGGGTTATAAAAATTCTGAAGGTGGGAAAAAATGTTTGTGAAACCAGACTTTTTACCTTTTTCCCTCTGTTAAACCCGCACCTTTCAGGTTCTCTTTTATGAAAACCAGGAACCCCTTTTTTCATATGTATAAGTTCCCCGTTTTTTTGTAATTTTTTAAAGTGAAACCGTAAAAAGGGGGTTTTAAACATCCCTTTCAAATTTTTTAGACAGCAGTTTTTGGTTAGGAAAAGGGTTCAACACCACATATTCACCCAACTTTATGTAAGTAAAATTTTTAATTTTTTTTTGTGGGTTTTAAAATTTTTTTTTGCAAAAATGCGAAAAAAAAGGGATTTTAAAATAATTTATAAATTATATTATAAATGCATTTTAAAAGGAGGTTATTATTGTTGCTATGGGAGTTTTCATTTTTTTTTATTGACTTTTTTTCTTTTATTAAAAATAATTAAACAGAAAGGGGGCTTTAGTTTTTAAATTTTTTAACCTACAGGGGGGTACTAAAATTTCACCGTTCTGACTTAAAATCGTCCCCCCGTTTTCAAAAAAGAGACTTATGAGGCATGTTTTGGGACTTGTAAAAACCAGTTCCACAGCAGTTAGTAGTGTGGGAAAGCAAGGGTTTCCCGCATGCCACAGGGAGAACATGAGGGTTTAAAAAAGAGGTGAAATATTCTTAACGGGGGGACGACAACAAAAAAAAAAAAAAAAAATGTAAAAAAACCCTTCCCTGCAATATCCAAAATGAAAAAAAAACCCTTTTATGCTGGAGTTACATTTAAGAAATCTATCTGTTCCGACTTACATACAAATTCAACTTGAGAATAAACCTACAGTCCCTATCCCATTCGTAACCCGGGGACGGCCTGTATAATGTACTGGTTTATCGATGTGCCAGTACATGTATTAATAGTCCACATGTAGTTGATAGGGCATAACTTAGGATGTTCTAAAATAAGGGAATACAGTCCAACAGCTCTGATCAAAGGGTCAGGCAGTACATCGAAAAGGAGTCCATACCCACAATCAATTGGCAGAAGTGACAAGTTCCTTTTATATCCACCATTAGAGCAAGTCTGACTGCTGTTGCCTCTTCTGATCCACCCTAGTTTTGGGCTGTCAAGTGAAAAAATATATATTTAAATATGCACCACGTTGTTTTTTTTTTTTTGCATTTCTGAAAAAAAAAAAAAAAAAAAAAAAACTGCACCAAAAAAACAAACAATGTATGAAAGCCCCAGTAACATAAGCAGGTGAAAGGTCTCTTGGATGCAGAATGCATCATTGATATAATTTAAAGCTCTACAGAGTAAAGGGCAGACTGATGTGTAATTACAGTTCATAAACAGAATAAATATTCCTGACTTGGACTTTAAACACCTTACAGGTATAAAGTCCCATTGCTGTTTCTTCCAAACACTGTAACATAAGTACAAAGAGTATCGTAGATAACCTGTTACCTATATTTTCTTCTATTGAATGTCTGCATTTTAAACATCTGATGTTGATTTTGTTACTGTACTTCCTTCCTACAGCTACTCCTTGGACAATGATCTTCTGACCACAGAGCAGAGACAGTTCTATGAGGAGATGGATTCCTTGTTATAAAGAACCTTGTGTCCCACAGGGACATAGATGACTTTAGGTACAAACATACGTTCGTATAATTGTTCATCTGCACAAGGTGGTGCTTTAAAACGATTTAGACATCATTAACATTGGTCCATTTTATTGAATGGAGATCACTATTCTTTTCAGGCAAGTCTTTGAGAAAGTTTGCAAGAAAGAATTGACAGCACCTGGAATGGTTGTAATGCGAGATGTGGCCATTGCTAAGTCGGAGTATGTTCCAGACCAAAAAGCCATCACAAAGATCCAGGATTTCCAGGAACTTCCTGAATTATTCCGATATTGCAGCCTTCCAGAGGTATATTTATAGAGACGTGTGTTTAAGACCTATTCGTTTTAAAGGGAACCTGTCACATAGATTATGCCCCCTTGCTGAGGGCAGCACAAGCTAGTGTCAGACTGCTGTTTCCAGCGCTGTATCCCTTATTCTGTAAGATGCTGTAGTTTTAGAGTATTTAATGCTCAAATCTGCAGTTTTCAGCCTGAAAAGAGTACGTTTTTTTCATACCCCGTCCATATGAGGCTAGTCCCGCCCACCTCAACTGATAACCCTATTACTTTGAATAGGTAGAAACATGTCAATAACTGCCGGGTGGGTGGGGCTAGCCTTTGGTGGGCGGGGCTAACACCAGCTCTTGAATAAGATTTGAGCATTAAATGCCCTAAAACTACAGCATCTTATAGAATAAGAGACACAGATCTGCAAACAGTATGTTTGTCACTATCTTGTGTGCTGTCCTCAGCAAGGGGGGTATAACCTATGTGACAGGTTCCCTTTAATTGAGGTAATGTTTACACACTGAAGATGTATTATGTAGGAATGTACTTTCACATAAAGGCTATGGATACCGTTGTACTGAAATGTTATTGGTCATTTGCCCCCTATTGCCAAATTAAGCAACTTTCTAAATAGTCATTATTGAAAGTTTCCTACCATTTTGCTGATGGGAAGTCGGTGTAACATCTTAACATATCTAGCTATCCTGCCAAAAAACACTATGTAAAATGCAACAGAAATCTGAGGGATAACCTGAGATTTCTGCAGTGTATTTCAGTGTATGTTCACTTAGAATATATTACCTTTTAGGACATGGATTAGCTAAATGCAGTGGGGCTACTATATGGCTTGGTTCCTGAAGCATTGTCTGTTCTAAATACATGCACTTAGGGCCACATATATGAAAACTGTCTAGGTCTATAATCCACATTGGTGCCCATATCAACCAATCAGAGCGCCCCTCTCATTTCATATAGTGCTCTGGAAAAATAAGAGGGGCGCTCTGATTGGTTTCTATGGGAAACAGTGAGATTTAGACCTAGACAGTTTTCATACATGTGGCCCTTAGTGTCAGTAAAAAAACAGTTTATTTACCAAAATGTGCGTAAATGCCATATGACCATAGCCTGTGTCAGTGATAACAGCAGGAATGGCAAAGAAGATGTGTACAATAAGGGGCCGTTCACACGGCACAGGACAAATACCGGTCGGTTTATCCGACCGGTATTTGTCCTGTTTCCGTGCCGTGCACACGGCTGCAGGGGGGTGGCTTTTTCTCTGCGGTTAGCGGAGAAAAGCCCTCCCCCCTTCACGTAGACATATTTATATTCCGCCCGAAAACCGGACAGAAGAATGAACATGTTCTATGTTTTTCAGACATCGGTGGTCTGAAAAGCCACCGGCCGGAAAATCCCCACTGCACGGATTTTCCATTAAGGTCCGTGATAAAATTTGTCAGCCGGTTTGCAGCCTGTTTTCAAAACCGAAAACTGGCTGAAAAACCGTGCTGTGGAGACATGGCCTTCATTGGAGTGTGGAGATGAGAGGCACCCAAGTCTTCCGGGGAGCATATACAGGTTGTACTGTATTAAAGTGTAGATGGGAAGGAAAACCTCCAAATTGCATTCTGCAGGAAGTAGAGGATGATTTAGAGACTGTCCATAGAGAGGAGAGAACTGATGGCAGACTCTCATTGAGGTGGGGAACACACTAGATCTATAACGTGGTGGGTGGCATTTTCACAATGGGCCAGGTGTCTACTTTTGGTATATATGGGTATGGGAGTTTAAAATGTTTTCATTTATAATTTTGAAGGTGTAAACATTTCTCCAAACTCCCTACAGTGAAAGGTTACCCCTTAAAACTTGGAGCATTGTGCTATTCATTAGGTGCCATGCAAGCAACTGTATCATCAGTCCATGTTCATGTCTGGAACACAGTACCTGTAGAAATAATTGGGTCCATACAATGTCAGTGGGCATTGTATCTAGGAGAGGAAACTACTTCTTCTCTTTTTTTTTTTTTTTTTGTTAACCAAAAACAAACAATGCTTATTTTCCCACCTACAGCAAAACTGCATGATAGTTAAAGGGGTTGTCTCACAGAGCCACAAGCCGCTTTGGGGGAGTTCACACAGTGGGTTTGAACGCTGATTCTGGGCACGGATACTGTGTCCAGTATCGGTGTCCAAACAGAATGTAGAGTTATTAACACTGTATCCTATGTAAAATCCGTGTCGTCGTTCAGGCAACGCTGATTTTACAAGAATATTATTGCCCCATAATGGCTGCGCCTACAAAGAATCGACATGTCAATAATAATCAAGAGGCAGATATCAGCCTGTGGCAGTCCAGGTTGTATCCAGAAAGGAATTCCATTCTGGAAAGCACAGAATTTTCAATGAGGAAACACTTTTTTGGTACCAACCGTGTCTGCGCCAAAAAAGCCGTTGTATGAACTTCCCCTTTGTCATTCTTCCTTGTAGGCTGTGGGTGGTTCTATAGCAGTGATTAGCATATCAGCTCCGTAGTCCCAGTTCTTCTTATTGCAGGAGATGTAATCTATAGTGCAGAGAGGTTCAGTGTTCAAAATAAACAAAAGTAATGCATCTCCTTTGTTAGAGAAAACACACACTGTTCTCTAGCTGCTGGCCGTCCTGTGTGGTCACCGGTGGTGACTTCATTCCCTGCTCTCAGATAAGACAAAAAGCAGAAAGAGAAGGGGAGAGCAGGACGGTAACCAGAGAAAACTTACCAGGAAAAATCAAGAGAAGGCAGCATGCAGTAGTATGGGAGTTGTCTATTGATAGTTAATCCAAACACATAGGGATTCTGTGTGCCATCACACAAAGGCATCATGACCTTAAGGAAAATGTCACATTAAACAGTCTAATCTGGCTGTAGCATGTGATAAAGCAGGACAAACTGAGCAGATTGATTTATAGTTTTCTGGAAAAATAAACTATAACTTGTATTCAGTTAAATCTCTGCCTATTTGGCCTTTGAGTCCAGTGGGCAGTGCTAATCAGTGACAGACAGCTATATCTGTTAACACATCCATGCAGGGAAGGCTGTCAGTCTTTAAAGGTGTTGTATCATTTCATTAAATGGTCTTCAGAATAAGGGGACAGTGAAAACAAGTAACTTTGCAATTGGATGTAATTTGCAAAGCTATCTTGTTTTCACTGTCTCCCTTATCTTAGTTTTGTGTAAACACTGTTCCCCAGCGCCAGTCGGATCCCACCTCCTTGCATTTCATTGGCTGACGGCTCTACTTATTTACATTCTGTCTGGCCCCCGATCGTATTCATGGGAGCGTGCATTAATGCCTCTCTCACTCACAACAATTTCTCTCCATACAGCCACCAGCTCCTCAGTGACACTGCAGCTGCTTCTACAATCAAAAAAACAGCAGAATTGTGCCTCGGTGGCTAATGCTCCTGCATGTAAGGGGCCGGAAACAATTTCACTCTACACAGCCACCAGCTCCTCAGTGACACTGCAGCTGCTTCTACAATCAGAAAACAGCAGAATTGTGCCTCGGTGCCTAATGCTCCTGCATAAAAGGGAGATGGATCTGTGGTCTGGAGGAGTTCATAGATGACTAGATTCAACTGTAACAAACCTCCAGCTGTGAGAGGAGAAGAGATCAGTGCTCTGAGTTCATAGAAGACTGTCTAGACTGAATGCAGGCCTGTGGTATGTAAACAGCGTATAAGCAATTACATACCCTTGGGGAACTACATGTACAATAAAAAAAAAAAAAAAAAAAAGCTCAACACACACACTGTTTTACAAATAAAAAAAAAATCTAAAAGTTACACATAATTGGTATTGCCATGTTGGTAATATTCTGATCTATTAACCACTCCTTTTCATGAGTTTCTCGTATTGCAGCTCAACCCTACTGAAATGGAGCTGCAATATTTTTTTCAGAAAGCATCCATGTTTATTTACTCCTGAACGATCCCTTTAAGCTATATTCACAAAGTATAAGAAAGACATCTGAAAAATACACCTGTATTTTGACACTGATTTCTTTTAAAATCCACATCAAAATATATGTTTTGATTGATTTCTCAGGAAATAAAAGCCTAACATAATACCCCTAGATGCAAATTAAATAATGATATAAATAACAAATGGCATGAACACAGTAGTGCATATCTGCCACTAGTTTTTATGGGATGTGTTTACAGATGGAGTTTGTTTTTTATACATGCATTTTGAAGCAGAATACACAAGTATTCCGTGCCAAAGTGCACTTAAAATTGCAGTGGGGTCATATTCTTTTTCATTATTTGAGGCTCTGGCTAATTATCAGCTTTAGGCTATGTCTACGCTGCATCGGACAAAAAAAATAGCCCGAAAGCGGACTTTTTTTCTCTGATGCAGGACCGTGGTTGTTTCTCGTTTTTTTGCTGTCGCCCATACAATTGCATTGCATTGTATGGATAGACGGTAAGAAAACTAAAAGCTCTGGCGTATTATACAACATGTATAATACGCTGGCGCCAAAAGACGAGCTGTGAGACTGCAGCTCGTCTTTTCTATTGCCGCCTATAGTGGATACATTTTGCGAAGGCTGGGTTCACATTTTCCTTTTTAACTCCATCGAAAGCAGATGCAGAATAAGACAATCGCAATTTTTTGAATGCCAACTTTTTTTATATTTTGAAAACCATTAAAATTTGGTTTAATGAAGAAATTTGAACAAACATTTTTGTTGCGAATGCTTTTTGATGTAGTTAAAATATATTAGTAGAAATGCAACAAAAATGCAATATATGAATCCAGCCTCAATGTATGTAAACCAGTACCTTTGTTACCTTCGCACACCCTTAATATTTTATAGATCTAAACTTAGGAGAATGGTATACAGTACTTTTTGCTGAAAGGTTGTTCTTGTCTCTTAGATTCTGCAGTATGTGGAGTGTTTTATTGGCCCCAACATCATGGCCATGCACACCATGCTGATCAATAAGCCTCCAGATGCAGGCAAGTGACTTTTGAAATACAAATTCAATTGCAGCTGTTCTCACACACATAGCAAGTGTTTTGAGACACACAATTACACGTTACACATATATTTAATTATATTTAATTATCAATATATATATTAACTTCAATGATAAGTGAGAAAATAAAAACTGACTGGATTGTTTCTACAGTAATGGTAATTTCTAAGTGTAGTAGACAATCTATTCACAGAATTTAAATGCTCTTTATTTCCATCAATCTTCATGAAAAAAAAAAAAATCAAACTTTATAACTGAAGATTCCAATGGAAAACAGTAAATCACAGTTCATAAATCCGCTAAAATACTTTGGGTAACCGCTATTTTCACCTGGTAGATTTCTGACTTGTTGAAAATGTATCGGATCCATTATCATTATATCGAGCTGATGTTAACATTTAAAGGGGTTTTCTCGCTACAAAGCTCATATCTGTAATGATGGTGACAGGTAATATAAACCATTCGCAAAAGTGCTTATTTTTACTAAGTCATTTATTATAGCAGATATTAGGTAATCTGTAAGTGTCTAGAGCTTTTCAGCAGCCTGAGGTCAGGCCACGTCCCTTTTTGCTATGATTGGCTGTCCGAGATTTATTTCAGCCCTAGTTGGGACATGCTCCCTGTGTGGAACCCGCACATTGTGATGTGATTGGCTGCCTGCACTCTGTGCTTACTCCCCTCTCAGCTGTGTAATATTAAAGTGAAAGCAGCTACCTCCGCTTTCTGTGCTATTTGTGTAATAAAGGCTGCCTGAGCTCCTCTCTCTGCTCCTCCCCTAGTGATTAGCTCTGTGTAAAGGATCTGGGCAATTACTGAGTCACTAGCTGTTAGATTCAGTCTCTCCCCATCCATATGACACAGCCTTATACACTCTGCTCCCCCTCTATTATCAGGAAGAAGGTGGGGAGGAGCAGAGTGCATTTCTCACATTTTGTTTAATCAGTTCAGGCTGTATGTATAACTTTACACCAATGCAGATGTTCTGGTTACAGGAAGCTTTGTGAGGGAGGTGAAAGCTATCCAGCAACGAAACAGACCCACTGCAGGAGGTCTGCATAGCTGTGACATCCTCTCTCTCCCACTGCTCACACAGAATGATGATGATGACTAAGGAGGGAGCAGGAAGGGGGTATGATGATGTCACCAGTCTTCAGTGAGGGGAGAACCGCCTCTGGATTTGAAGGAAGCTATAAGAGAGGGAACTCAAGATGCCTGCGAAAGCCTGTACTGAGAAAACCCCTTTAAGTAAAAATAGCATTAAGACTGTACTCTACTACATATAAAAGAAAACCTTGCCAAGATAGAGAACACACTCCTTGTTTTAAAAACGATTTGAAAAGAATCTGATTAAGATTTTCATCAGGCGGAACTTTGTGTCTAGTGGAAAGGAGATATCCACAGCAGACTAGGAGAATCCTTGATGGCTAGCCAGGGCTCTCACAATAGCTGTTAATAAGACAGCAATGTATTGCTATGATTAACCTTTACAGATGCCAATTTAATCACTTGTTGATGATCGTAATCATCATTTACACTGGCCAGTTATATAGTTCTGATACTTGGTGGTTTGAAGGGAACCTATCACTTTTACAGACCACCTTACAAGAAAGCATCACTGTGACGTAGTCTAAGGCTATGTTCACACGGGTTAACTGCGGGGCGTAATTACGCCCCGCAGTTACGCCGTGGGGGCGGAGGAGGAGCGGGGGAGGGAGCGCGGGGCCGGCAACCTCGCCCGGCCCATAGACAATCACAGGCTAGCGGCGCGTATACGCTGCAGCAAGTGGACAAGTGAATTATCTCCCCCCCTCGGCGAAATCGCGAGCGAGAAGAGGAGACGGAATCCAAAGTTCTCTATGAGAACTGGGATTACCGAACGAATGGGGCCGTTATTCAGCCCGTAATTTTGCGCACTCCGGCGCGTACTAAACGGACCAGCAATACGGCCCTTTTTAAGCCTGTGAACATGGCCTAAGGGGCCGTTCACACGGCTTATTCTGGGACTGATACCAGCGTACTGCGCACCGTATTTGCGCTGCAGTACGGCTGAATCCGTCCCAGTCATTTACGGTAAGCCACAGTTCTCATAGAGAACTATGATTACATCTCCTCTCGTCCCGCTCAGCGAATACACGGGCGGGGGAGAAAGTGACATGCACATTATTTAACGGCGTGTACACGCCGTAAATAATGAGTGTCTATGGACCGGCGAGCTTCCGGCCCCCCGCCCCACCCTGGCCGCATGGCAGCCGGCGTAATTGCGGGGCGAAATCCGTCCCACAATTACGTCGGCTTTAAGCCGTGTGAACCATGCCTTAGGGTACAGCCATTAGTAAGCATAACCATATATTATATGGTACCCACTTATTTCATTTGGCACCCTGCAGTACTGCATTTCATGTGCAGTGGCAATGGCCGCTTCATTTGAAGATAACTGCTTGTTGCTCAGGGTTGGAGAAATCAGATTTGTTGCATTAACAATTGCTCATCCTGCTTCATTTAAAGAATGAGTTGTCTTATTGGGATATCACATTGGTGAATGGAGTGAAGAAAATGAGGTACTAAACAGAATAAGTTATATGGAAGATCTGTATATCAATGTCTGTAATTTTTTATCACCACTTTTACTACAATTTTTTGGTGTTCATATTTTCTGAAGTGGGAGAAACCGAATCGGAGCTGATGATTGTAGTTGTAGTTCTTCAGTATATCACATTTATTACAGGTAAAAAGACTTCTCGGCATCCAATGCATCAAGATCTGCACTACTTCCCATTCAGACCTGCAGACCGCATTGTTTGTGCTTGGACAGCGATGGAGCGTATAGACCGAAGCAACGGGTGCCTTGTGGTTCTTCCAGGAACTCACAAAGGGGTACTCAAACAGCATGATTATCCAGAGTGGGAGGTAAAGAGCATTTTTATTAATTCAACCAAATAAAAAAGATAATACAATATAAAGTCAATATCTTTTACTAGCTTACTTAAAGGGGTTGCGCCACGAAGTAAAATTGACGTGGGAAGTTTGTAAATTAAATAATAAACATTTTGACCATTCATTATTATTAAAAATTCTGCACCGTTTTTGTTTTAGCTGCTCCTTTAGTGATCCATTGTTTTACAGCTATCTCCAGGGGTTACGACCAGGCTGAAGAGCTTCTCAGTTTCTTGGTCGCGCACATGAGCTCAAAACATCACCTCTTTTCTCAGGCAGCTACTGAGTGTTCAAACCCCAGGTGCTGTCATTCTACTAACGTCCTCAGTGCTCCTTAGCAATTAGTCAAACAGTGCAAATAAATTTAAAAAGAGAAACCTTAATTAGGTATGTTCATTGAAAAGAGAAATAAATCCAAAGTTTGGTTCCAGCAGGGATTTGAACCGAGACCCTTAGTGCCTGAAGGCAAAAGTTTTACCTCTGAGCTACAATGTAGCTACTTAAAGTTTCTACACATTACTCGTCAGTATGCTCTTTCGAATTGACTACAGAGATGTAAGGCTGGTTGTATGTCAATCCTGCTGGGTTTCAACATGATATGCAATTCAAACAAATCACACTGCCCCCTTCTGAGCACCCACAGCTGAAGAGCTGGATGCAGGAGGTATGAAATGAGATCGTGGCAAAACCCCTTTATTTTACTGTAGAAAATGTAAACAACAGATTTTTACTAGAGATAAGCAAACAGTAAAATGTTCGAGTAGAACTTAGAACAGTAGTAGTGTTTGGTTCGAGTCAAACTAGAACTCGAATTAGAACCCCATTAAAGTCAATGGGAGAAGATGTTGTGGTTAATTTTTATACCTTTACAGGTGAGGAGAAGCTGGAATTACCATCCATAACATAAACTGATACCATGGAACAAGTAGTGAAGAGAATTGTGGCTTTAAGAGTGACAGAAAAAAATTGATAGGCTAAAATACTTAATTCCTTTCACTGCTGAAAGATAAGGACAGCTTGCAAGCAGGGGCATAGCTATAGGTGGTGCTGAGGGGGCCCAAAAGCCCCTTTGACACAATTACTGAACCTCCTAAACTGCAAAAATGGAACTTTTGGGCATGGAGTATGATTTAGCAAATCCAAGTACTCTGTATAATATATATCCATGTATATGAGACTTAGGCATTATGTGAGTTTGCAAATGTCGCCGAATAGCAGCTTCTGGGTGTGGGAAAGATGCAGCCAGCAATACCAAACCCCCTAAAATTTGATGTCTATGGAGAGGAAAATGCTATCTAAGTGCAGTCTGTACAGTACAGAGAGTGAGCAGAAAAAGCACTTCACAAGGCATACATGAAATATATATATAACATAGTCATGGGATTTTAGCAGCCAATGAATAGCCCCTACACCTAATTGATGAGAACGTTTTTGACACTTCTCTGTGCTCTGCACTGATTGGATGGGCGCCAAAAGTGCAGAAAGCAGCTGAACACGAAACTGAAAACGGCGTGTCGAACTAGAACTTTATTCGAACGAACAGTAAAATGTTCAGTTCAAGTTCTAAAAAAATCGATGTTCTACTCGAACTTTACTTTTCTAGAACAGTTCGATCAACACTAATTTTTACATATAAATTTATACAATATAGAAAAAACAATAGTAATGGAACATATATTTGTGTCACAATAGGACAAAGATGACTATATCATGAATTATCTACCATATTAAATATTATTATGACTTACATGTTTGTTCAAGTAGGTCTCTGGAATCCAAAAGTGCTAAGTCATACTGCTTAAATCTTACAGAATGTGCTAAATGGACATATTTAAAAGCCCACATCTACACTGAGCTTTATGGTTTGTGACATTCTCAATGGTGAAGTGCTACAGAATATGGCAGAGCTATGCAAATAAAAATCAGAATTTTTACATATACAGTGCTGTGTGAAAACTTGTGTACACCTATCCATACAGTGTGATCCGAGAGATATTGGAAACCAGTTTACTGCAACATGTACATTAGAACTCTTTTGGTGCATAAATATTCCATCACGAATCGGTCACTGTCGTATTTGCATTTCTCCACTATTCAGCTTTTTGGATTAGTCTGGGAGATTCTAGGAGTCCCTTCTACAAAGGTTTAGAGCCAGGGTCCCAAACTTATTTTTAACCCTGGGGCCAGTTTCACGGTCCCCAGCGCCATTGGAGGGCCAGAATATAGTTTTTTAAAAAAAAGTTTTAACTGTGTGGGTCGATACAATTATGGTGATACCTCAATTTATTATTGGCCTCAGCAGGTGTGGTAGATTTAGGTGGCCGCAGCAAGGTGTAGGTAATGTTTTAGTGCCCATGCAGGTGTAGGTAGATTTAGGTGGCCCAGCAGGTGTAGGTATACTTAGGTGGCCCAGCGGGTGTAGAGATAATTAAAAATAAAAAACTGACATCACTCATCACACCTTACCTCGCTCCCTGCTGCTGTCGCTGCTCCCGGTCTTCCTTCACAGGCAGCGTGACGTCACCAGGCCGCTCCGCAGCGTGATGACAGTCACGCCACCCGTGCTGTGGACTCTGGTGAGGCGCATCCTTCCTGCGCCTCACCGGAGTGCTCTGCAGAGCGGAGAGCCCCTGCTCTCCGCCGTCCGCAAAGCATCTAACTGTATGTTGCGTCTGGTGGCGACGCACATACAGTGAGTCCCCAGCGCCGCTTGCCATCAGCAAATCGCTAAGATTTTCTAAGCTGATACCTTAGAGATAGTATTGACATAGGACCCTAACGATCGGCGGCGGCGGCTAGACGGCAATCGCCGGGGACGACTGTGGGTGGGGGACACTCCTTGCAAGCGGTACGGAGGTCTTGAGGGCAGACACTTTCAAAATATGGGAAGGTGTCTGTTAGTGGGTGGAGGGGCCGACACACTGCAATGTTACACAGAATGTCCGCCCTCTGCCAACTCACAGGCCCCACCCATAAATGATGTCTGCCCTCAAGTCACATCCCGACCGCTGCAGATGTCCGCCCCCTCGAAAGCTGCCCCTGCTGTTGCGCTGCTCACAAAGGCTTTCATATTACCTGTCACCGCCCACGTCACCTCCCATCATATGGGAGGTGCTGTGGCCGTTGACAAGTGATGCAAGGCAGCGCGACAGCAGAGGTCAGCTTATAGAGAGCGCACAGTATACTCAGAGGAACTGCGGCTCTGCTGCTGCCGACCGCCGTGTCCTTTGCTAAGTGTCAGCGATTGGCAGCGGCGGGCCGGATAAAAATCCTCGGGGGGCCGCATGCGGCCCGTGGGCCGTAGTTTGGGGACCCCTGGTTTAGAGTTTGGGAGGGCTGTAGGACCTTTATGTAGAGTATTGTCAAATGTGATCAGCCAAACACTACTCCTGTCTGTGCAGCATCTTGTGGATGTTCTACTCACAGTATTTGTCAAGATTCTCTGTTTAGGTTTGCATCAGGATCAGTATGCATCTCTCCTAAATTCAAGCTCTAGAAACTGTACGGTGTGAAGCTATAGCATTCCTGTAACCTTTTAGAGGCACTTTCTGCATGGCCATGTTTTTACCTCATAACCAGGGCACTCTAAATCGTTAAGTTCAAAAGGGTTGGGTCCTGAAACATTTTAAAATATAAGTAACGTGCAGTAAAAGGAGTGATTTTTTTTTTAATTATTTATTTTTAGGGTGGTGTAAATAAGATGTACCATGGAATTCGTGATTATGATCCGAACATTCCCAGAGTGCATTTGACGATGGAAAAGGGAGATACAGTATTCTTTCACCCCATCCTTATTCATGGATCTGGAATGAACAGGACGGCTGGGTTCAGGAAGGTAAGCCAAGAGTACATCTCATAAGCATTAAATCCAAAATAACCTAATATAGAACACCATGCTGTGTACTTGGCGATATTATAAATATGATTTTATACGTTTGTATCTGTCTTTCCCTTTGGAGCGGTCTGAAGCCCCAGCTTTCATTTGCATTGGCCATAAATATTTTCATATATGTCATATCTTGTTATTTTCTTTGACTTCCTCTTTGCTGCTTTAAGCCAATGATGCCACTGTCTGTGCACACATCTTTAAATGTAGCAATGAATGGTACAGAGAACTTGATTAACAGCATTGTAACACCATTAAGTTATCAGAATGCATTATATGTCCAGTTCAAGGGGTTTTCTCATCACAGGCTTTCGCAGACTTGAGCAGCTTCTCTGTCTTACAGCTTCAAATCCAGGGGCGGGTCTCTCCTTTCAGTAGGTGGGTCTTCCGCCACTGAAGACTGGTGACCTCATCATTCTGTTACGACAGTGGGAGAAGGAGAAAAATTAAAAACCCCACAAATGGCTCTGCACACCTCCTGCAGGGCTCAGTTGTCATGCCTGGAGAGCTGTCACCTCCCTCCACAAGCTCCTTGTAACCAGAATACCTGTAGTGGTGTAAACAGTTATACATACAGCCTGAACTGAAACAAATGTGAGAAATGCACTATGCTCTCCCATCTGTTATCAGGCAGGAGGTATAGGGGGAGCAGACTGCATAAGGCTGTGTTATATAGGGGGGAGAGAATCTAATAGCTAGAGACTCAGTAATTGCCCATATCCTTCAAATTGAGCTATCATTGTGACAGGAACATGGAGAGGAGCTCAGGCAACCTTTATTACAAAGACAACCATCACAGAAAACTGATGCAGCTACTTTCACTTTCCACAGCTCAGAGGGGAGTAAGTACAGAGTGCAGACAGCCAATCACAGCATAGGGGAGAGGTTCCTGACCAGGCGGCATGTTCCAGCAGGGCTGATTAAAATATAAAGCCCAACCCCCATGCTTTATATTTAGCTTTAGACACACACAGATTAGCTTGTATCTGCTATACTAAATGATTTAGCTAATACAAACCAATTGCATTAGAGATATGATCTTTGCAGCAAGAAACCCCCCTTTAATGTACTGTATGTTACAACTGTACATGATTATGTATCCTCCATAAGAAAGTCAAGTGACATCTTGTACCACTCATAGCAGTGGGGGCTGAGCAGACAACCAGTGTGAACTGGAAAGGTGTATTAAAAACTCTATCATTGTATAGATTTAGACTCACTGAAAAAGTTTTTTAGTTTCTGGGGCATTCATTTTAAATACTCTCTGCAGCTGTGATCATTTACACAAATATCCAGTGCAAATAGGAGGTAACAATGTAGTAACTATTATAGACTAAACTTTGTTTATCTGTTTATATGGAAAGTTTCACGATGTATTATAATGCACAGTTCACAAGCATAATAGGAAGTTACAGTAAGATCTGTCCGCAGCACCATCCCATTCATTGCAACATTATTTTGTAGTCAGAGTTAACTGGAAGGCCGTGTTCACACGGCTTATTCACGACGGATTTGTGCGCTCACAAATCCGGCGTGAATAAGGGCGGGGCCGGACGCGGCGGGGGCCCGCTCCCCGGCCCCATAGACAATGCATTGTTTATGGCGCGTACGCTCCGTATAAAATGTGCATGTCCACTTTCTCTCCCCCGTCGCCGGATTCGCCAGCGGGGAGAGCGACAGAATCCACTGTCTCTAAGAAGCAGTGATTACCGTAATTTACCTCCAACGGATGGTGCTGTACTGAAGCGCAAATCCGGCGCGGAGTACGGCGCCAATCCGCGGAGAAATAAGCCGTGTGAACGAGGCCGAAAAGTATAAGAATGCAGTAAATTATGTAACAAAATTGACAAATATTTTATATTTCTCCTTGCTGACTATAAATTCATTGTTCATGCATTAATACACCAAATATATGGACTGACACCGCTTCTCCAATAAAAAATAGCAGAAGCAGTGCCGGTCCACATCTTTGGTGTATTGCTACAGACCACAAGTGGAGAAGTAGATTGGGACTCATACATGGCTGGCTGACTATTTCAATGTTCAATGTATTGTTATGCACGGAGATAGAGTGCATTGGTGTGTATTATATAGAAACTATTTTTAGTGTCCATATAAAAATAAATCACTGTTTTGTGTTTCATCATCATAGGCAATTTCCTGCCATTATGCCAGCTCGGATTGCTTTTATATAGATGTTAAGGGAACAACTCAGGAAAACATCGAGAATGAGGTTATAGAACTTGCAAGGAAGCGTTATGGAGTGGAATCTGAGATTGCCTTGAAGGTATGAAGTTACTAGATACTATATAATTTTTTTAAGTTTTATTTTTTGTGTTTAGTTTAAATGGAAGAAAACTCACTCCACTAATGACTTTGCCTTATACAAACAATCACTGCATACATTTAAATCTGCACTCACCTCCCCCAACAGGATTATTCACCACTCTCATATCTTCTCTGTCCCACAACCCCAGAAAATTTTATTCAAAACCTTCAACTCTTTTCTCCCCCACCAACACCTCCTCCCCCATCCCTCCTTTCAGCAGACAACTTTGCCACTCAACTCCTTCAAGATCAACCACATCAGAGAAAGCTTCAGCCCCCAGTCCCCACCATCCTCCTTACCCTTGCAAAACTGCTCTTCCCCCTTAACTTGCTTCCCCACATCACTAAATGACAAGCTTTCCTCTTTACGCCCAAAAACCCAAACCTAACTACCTGTAGTCTTGATCCCTGCCATCACACCTCATCCCTGACCTCGGTGCTCCTATCATCCCACCCTCACCCATCTCTTAAAACCTATCAATAACCTCTGGCATCTTCCCTTCTGCCTTTAAACACGCTACAAATCACCCCCAATCCTAAAAAAAAAAACCCTTGACCCCTCTTCTCTGCCCAAAACTATCGCCCCATTTCACTGCTCCCTTTTTGTTTCCCAAAACTCCTCGGCAGCACGTCTATCTTCAGCTGTCCTCCCACCTCTCCTCCAACTCTCTTCTTGACCCACTACAATCTGGTTTTCCGACCCCATCACTCTACTGAAACCGCTATAACCAAAGTCACTAAATGACCTAGTAACTGCTAAAGCCTCACGCCACTACTTCTGTGCTCCTCCTCATAGACCTGTCCTCTGCCTTTGACACTGTCGACCATTCCCTCCTGCTACAAATCCTCTCCTCCCTGGGATCACAGACTGGCTCTTTCCTGGATCTCCTCGTACCTCACTGATCGGACATTCAGCGTCTCTCATTCTCGCTCCAACCTCCTCCCCCCGGCCACTCTCTGTTGGTGTTCCCCAAGGGTCAGTCATGGGCCCACAAACTCTTCTCTATCTACACCCTTTGGGCCTCGGTCAGCTCATAGCCTCACATGGCTTTCATTACCACCTATATGCTGATGATAACCCAACTCTACATTTTCCGCCCAGACGTCACTTCTCTACTCTCCCGGATCCCTGACTGTCTGTCCCCATTTCCTCCTTCTTCTCATCACGTCTCCTAAAACTAAATGTAGAGAAAACAGAACTCATCATTTTTCCACCACCAACTCTAACCCTCGCCCCTGATCTCTCTATTACAGTCAATGGCTCCACACTCTCACCGGTCCCACAAGTCCGCTGCCTTGGGGTAAATCCTAGACTCGGTCTATCTTTCAAACCACACATCCTAACCCTCACCTCTGCCTGCCGCCTCCACCTGAAAAACATCTCTCGCATCCGCTCGTTCCTAAAACTCTGACACTACAAAAATGCTGGTCCATGCCCTTTGTCATCTCCCGCCTACACTACTGCAACATCCTTCTCTGTGGCCTCCCGTCTAGCACCCTTGCCCCCCTCCAATCCATTCTTAACTCTGCTGCCCGTCTTATCCACCTCTCTCCTCGCTACTCCTCTGCCTCTCCCCCTGCCGATCCCTTCACTGGCTGCCCATCGCCCAACGAATTCATTTCAAGCTACTAACCATGCCCTAAAAAGGCTCTCCACGACCTCTCCCTCCATACATCTCTGCCCTACTTTCCAAATATCTCCCCTCACGCAATCTCCGCTCCTCTCAGGACCTTCTCCTCTGCCCCTCCCCTTATCAGCTCCTCACACAACCGTCCCCAAGACTTCTCCCGTCTTCACCCACATCTGGAACTCACTGCCCCCAACACATCAACTCTCCTCCACTTTCACCACCTTCAAAAAAAAACCTGAAAACCCATTTCTTCAGGCTTGCCTACAACCCTCACTAAAAATTGTCACTACTTCCTCCACATACATGTCTGCCCCTCACCTCCTGTCTTTTTCCTCCTCCTTGTAGATTGTAAGCCCCGCGGGTAGGGTCCTCTCTCCCCCTGTCGTGCCAATTGTCATTGTTCACTTGTCATTGTACTCGGTTGATTTATGTAGTGTATGTAGCCCCCCGAAGTACAAGCGCCTGGATTCAATGGCGCTCTAAAATACTTAATAATAATAATAATAATAATAATAATGGCATTCCCTGTGCAGTACCAATGATATGTAAGCTTTATTTTATGGGTTGTTCCGATTACAGCGAAACCAAATTTATATGGTTTTTTATGTGTTATTATTTTTGCAAAATAAAAACACTTTTAAAAAGAAATATTTTGTTTTTGTCACCATATTCTGACACCCGCAACTTTTTGTCTTTTTCCAGCAACAAAGCTTTTGAAGGGGGCTTGTTTGTTTTTTGCAGGATGAGATGCAGCTTTAATGAATACCATTATGATGTATATACAACTTTTTGTTAACTTTTTGTTCAATGTTTTGGGAGGATGGATGACTTCCCCCAAAAAACACAATTATGCCACTGTTTTTTATTTATTTTTTTCATGACATTCCACTTGCTAGTTAACTAAGTTAAAAAACCAAACTTAACGAATTTTATAGTGTAGGTCATTACAGACATGACAATACCAATTATGTGTAAGTTTTGTGCTGTTTTAAATCTACCTAAAAAAGCAATGTGTTAACGGGTGATTTTTTTTATTGATTCATTGTTATTATTTTTTCATATTTTCTTGAACATATTTTTACTGGATTTCATTAGTCCCAATAGAGGACCTGACTATGCAATTGCTTTATTGCTATTATAATACACTACTGTATATACTGTATTTTGCATGTCAAATTAATGCTGACAGGCATCCTATTGGGTCTTGCTTCCTATTAGGTCGACAGAATTGTGGGGGTTTTTTAGCATCTTATTTAAGAGGAAAGGTTAAAGCTATTTAGTCTTGAGCAAATACATGATTAATTTAAGTACAGTATATAAATGGCCCCTACAAAAAGTAGAGTGAAAAGCTATTTAACCCCTTAAGCTGAACGCCTGAAAAGTAGTTAGAGGGGTTGTCTCCCGTCGAGAGTTTCATAGATGCATCCTGTCATTTCCTGGTCAGACTGTCTGTAATTAGCATATGAGCTCTGTGCATTCACTCTGTGTATTCAACTCTGTGTTTTCAGTCTGCTAATTAGAGTAGCTTAGAAGCTCTCTGAAACTGCTAGCAGGATGTTTATCTAAATTAAACAGCAATAACTACAAGCTTTTGTCTGAAAGATCAGATAAAATCAAGCTTTTTACTGCCTGCCAGCACAGAGCTGCCACGACCTGTGTGATGACATCACTCACTGCTATCACATAGAACAAACAGCAGGGGAGAGAGAGTAAACAGGTCGGTCACTGAGAGAACAGAAAGAGCCAGGGAGGTGATAATATCACTTGAAGCTCCTTAACAAAAAAAGATGAACAAAGCAATATATTTGGAAAATGTCTTCATTACATT
This sequence comes from Phyllomedusa bahiana, assembly GCA_025379985.1. Taxonomy (NCBI): domain Eukaryota; kingdom Metazoa; phylum Chordata; class Amphibia; order Anura; family Hylidae; genus Phyllomedusa; species Phyllomedusa bahiana. The sequence goes on from JAODAL010003659.1 coordinate 51,361, forward strand.
TTGAAAGCTTTTCTTTGTAGCGAGACAACCCCTTTATTGACCAGAATTTTTTTTAGGTTTTGCCTCCTTTCGTTTCAACAGTTGTACATTTTTTTATTTTTTCAATGATGCAGTTGTATGAGGCCTTGTTTTATTCGAGACGAGTTTATACTTTATGGGGGAATAGTTAAAGTTCATTTATAAATAATTGCAGAATATTTCTCACTTTTTTTTTTTACACCATTCACATTTCACACTTAATAACTTGTTAGATTAATTCTACAGGTTATTACGATCGTGTAGATACCTAATATGTGTGGGGAGTTTTGTGTGTGTAATGTATGCACAATTATTATTATTTATTTTTTTTACACTTTTTATGTTTTTTACTTTTCTTTAAACCCCATGAAGGGATAACTGTTAATTTATTTATTTTTTACACTTGGTAATGTATAAACATATTCATATATGCTAATACATTATGATCTGTGCCAGTCTGACACAGGCAGTGATCAGGGTAGCACACAGTCTGCCCTGATCACTGGGTTGTTACACAGAGAGCCCTGGGGCTACTCTAGGTTCCCAGGGCTGACTGTGCAGTCGTTCCCCGGGCTCTGTCGGGTCACCAGGTGTCCCGATCACCCGACAGAGCAGAGAAACCCTTTGATTGCACTGCGGTGACGAACTGCGGCAATCAAAGGGTTAAAGCACTGGGGAGCGGAGGTTTCCCTCACTCCCCGGCGCTTCAAGGAGCTGCGCTGGGAACAGGGCTGTGTAGTACAGCTCCGTTCTCAGCGCTGGTACGGCGCCAGGCTTCACAAACTCCGATGTCTACAGCGACGTCAAGACATCGCTGCAGACGAGCGACCTGAAATGCCCGCCATCAAAAGATAGTGGGGGGTCGTTAAGGAGTTAAAGTAAAACCCCCTCAAAAGTTAAGGGTGCACTCCCTCCATCTGGAGTAAAAATGAATTCAGTATCCAGTGGAGAAAAGCTTTCTTCACCGTGAAAACTATAAATCTGTGGAACAGCCTGCCTGAAGTGCGTTTCAAGAAAATCATAGACAACCACTTACTACTAAATAATATTAATACTTATATAGCTGTATAAAATATCTGGATCCAGTTTGATGGCAATTTTGGGACGAGAAATTAAATATTCATTTAGGGCAGATTGGTACTTGCCTTATGGGTTACAAGTCTTCATGAGTGGGGGGAAACAAAGCTTAAGTCCTTTCCCTCTGCATTCATATACATCTTTCCCCAATCTCTTGGTTGAACTTAATGGATGGACATTTGTCTTTTTTCAACCGTTCTATGTAACTATGGTTTCATCCATTCTTTTAATATTCTATTTTTATTTTGCTGTATTGTATTATAGGTAAAAATGATTTCAAGAGTTGTGAAGTATGTTAAGTTATTGCAACTTATGTCACTGTAACATTTTGTTTGTCTTGGTGACATTTTCTTTTTGCCTCAGGATGCATGGATGGCAAAAGGGCGTGCTGTTCAAGGAGAGAGACTCAACCTGTAACTGATGTCCCGATTTCCCTGGACTGTAGAGAAGAGCACAAGTCCTTTAAAAAGCCTCCGTTATTCTCATGCTCGATTTGTTATTCAAGAGCATAAATAATTTCTTGTTTAATTACAATGATAAGTACTCGATGACCGAAAAGAAGATGAGTGTTCTAATTTCTGATAACATGATAAATGGATTTGTTAAAGGGCAAAACCTCAGGGCATACAACTGATTGTATTAATGTGCACTATTACCGTGTGTGGAACCTTCACTCCCAGATTTGACATTGATTACATAGTAAGTAATAAAGATCTATGCCTTTTAAAATTTATTTTATAAAATCCATACTATAAATAAGACCTGGTCATACCAATAATAGTGTAGGTGTAATATCAAGCATTATGTGCATGGACAATATACTATACCTCAATTCCCCTTACTGCCCTGTCCAGACATAATAGCTGAACATCTAGTCTCATTCTTTACTTCTATGGATGTAAACAGCTGCATGAACCTTAAAGCACTTAAAATCTTACGTAATTTTATAACCAATATTCTATTTTAATGTTCCAGTTGGTAACAGAACAGTTAATATTTTTTATCTATTTCTGTGTGAGTTAATTAAAACAGTATATGATGGCAAATAAACTGGTGTTTGTTCTTTTTCCAACATGTCTCATGGGTTCTTGGTGTGCACAAATATTCTGAAATGACTCCATAAATGTAAATAGTATTGGATCAAGTTTGCAGGGTCCTTTTTCAGTTTATGAATAGTTTTCATCCATTCTTTTAATATCTATTTTTATTATGTGTAAGTATATAGGGTTAAAAATTGTTTCAAGAGTTGGTGAAGTATGTTCTTAATATTGCAACTTGGTCACTAACATTTGTTTGTCTTAGTGACATTTTCTTTTTGCCTCAGGATGCATGATGCAAAGGGTGCGTTCAAGGAGTGAGACCAACCTGTACTGATGTCCATTTCCCTGGACTGTAGAAAGAGCACAGTCCCAGTTAACAAAGCCTCCGTTATCTCATGGCTCGTATTTGTTATTCAAAGCTAAATAATTCTTGTTAATTCAATGACAGTACTCGATTACGAAAAATATGTTTAATTTCTATACATGAAAATGGAATTGTTTAAAGGGCATAACCTCAGTACACTGATGTATTAATGTGCATTATACTGTGTGTGGAACCTTACTCCCAGATTTGACATTATACATAGTAATAATAAAGATCTATGCCTTTTAAAATTTTTTAGAAAATCACCTATAGAATTAAGACCTGTCATACCAATATAGTGTAGTGTAAGATCAAGCATTATGTGCATGGACACATATACTATACCTCAATGCCCCTTACTGCCCTGTCCAGACATAATAGCCACCATCTAGTCTCATTCTTTAACTTCTATGGGAGTAAACAGCTCGAACTTAAAGTCACTTAAAATCTTACTGTAATTTTTACACCAAATCTATTTTAATGTTCAGTGGTAACAAACAGTAAATTTTTATCTATCTTCTGTGTGAGTTAATTAAAACAGTATATGATGGCAAATAAACTGGTGTTTGTCCTTTTTTCCAACATGTCTCATGGGTTCTTGTTGAGCACTAGTATTCTGAAATGACTCCATACATGTAAATAGTATTGGATCAAGTTTTGCCAGGGTCCTGTTAGGTCAGTTTCATGACAAAAATATTTTTTTTCTATCTAGCCATCTGGATTTCTTCATTAATGGTGGTCAAAACCTGGAGTTCTTTGTTTGCATCTGGTGATAGCATGATATCATTCTATTAACATCACCACTTAGGAAGTGAATATCATGTGGGTGATGTCAGTGGATGTACTGTAACCCCAACATGATCACTGAGCCAGTAAGGCAGTCCCCGTACAATGGGTTAGGGACGTAGGTTGTAGAATATGTATGTTGCGCACAAGAACATAATATGTATCCAGGTGAAAAAAGGGTGTTTTGGATAGTGCAGGGAACAGTTTTTACATACGATCGTATTGTACGAGCGGGAAGTGGAGGTGTAATCCATAGTTCTCTGAAAACTGTGGATTACCGTAATTATGGGGCGCATCTCGCTCATATTAGAGCGCAGTACGCCACGAAATACGTGGTGAAATGCGCCCCAAAATAAGCCGTGTGAACTTACCTTTAGAAGGCTCAACTGAACTGGTTGATTCCACCATGAACTTTTCAATCTACGTAGATTCCCTTAAACTGTCAAACCTAGAGTAGTACTGCACAGCTGTGTATTATTAAAAACTGCTTTAATGATACTTCCAAGAGAAGAACTATTAGGCTATGTTCACACCGCTGATTTTGGGACGGATTTCAGTCCGTATTGCGCGCCGTACTGCGCTGTAATACGTCCGAAATCCATCCCAGACATTACGGTAATCCACAGTTCTCATAGAGAATAATGGATTCTCTAAGTGACATGCACATTATCCCGGCGGGATACGCGCCGTGGATAATGAAAGTCTATGGGGCCGGCGAAATCCGTCCTGCAATTACGGTGTCAATCAGCCGCGTGAACATAGCCTTATCAGGCACATCACGATAAAATGTATACAGCACACCAGTTTTCGACTGACCTTGGCTTTTGCTGTATTCATGTCCGAATTAAATAGCTGCTGTATTCACTTATGGTCCACTTTAGAGGAAGTTGCTTAAAGGAACACTGCCATCAGAAAGGAGTATTCTTATTAAAACTAATATTCCTGGAATTTTTTTTTTTTTTGGCTTTTATTTCGGCAGTCTTGTGCAATTAAAAATTACATGTAAAGTATTGTCCTTATCTATCTGTGATAGAATATTCATGGATGGCTGAGCAGCTTAATCTCACTTTGGCTGCTACTTATTTCTCTATAGTCTCATTACAAATGGAAGGTAATAACAAAATGATACTCTGTTCTCTCCTCAGGGATAGAGAAGATTAGACAAGTGTAGTGTGTAGCAATACAGGAAAGAAAAATAGAGTATTTTTTTTTTTGCATTGGGGAGGTTTTCTTCACACTTATCAGGTGCTGCTGATAATATTTACACGGGGAGTTAGAGACAAGCCAGGAAGTCATGTACGTGGATGAACTTTAATAAATTATATTAAACCCCACACACAATTCTAAAAAAATTAATATATAAACATATAATAGTTGCAGATTGCTTATCAATATGTGAAAAAATATGATTGTAGTGACCCTTTAAGGATGTGCATTTTTTTTCTAAAATGTTTTTATTAAATTTTAAAGAACATATTCATAACAGCAAATAGAACCAACAGGTTCCACCAGAGTCTCAATATGAACATAGTGGTAGGTTACAGTGTCCATTTCCATCAGTGGTAAAAACGACATGCATAAAATTAACACCCATGGTTCCCAACTATAAAAAAAAGTATAACTGTTAAGTACAAATTCAAAGATTTGTGGATTTCAAGAGCTGTTAACAAAATGTTTTAGAAGCAAAAAATTATCACAAGAGATCCTGGTTTCTTCCAATGGCAGTACCTCCTATAAAGTCTACACTAATCAACATATGTACACTATCCCTACCTAACTTCCCTACACTTATCCTACGATAGACCAAGTAATCGTCCCGATAAGGACGGCCTAGTCTCTGTCGGCTCACCCTATTATCTTCCTTCTGTGTCCCTATCAATCCACCACAGGCACTAGCGTGTATATATTTCTATACAAGATTTAAGAGTGAATTAATTAGAAGTCCAGACACAGTTCCTATGAAACCCCCTAATTAATATTCCTCTGAGGATGAGGTTTGATGTATCTTGAGATGATATCAGATAGATGTATCTTATGTTCCCTACACGGACTGTATATAGATATTTACCCTAACTGTGGAAGAAAACAATTGTGCTGTTCATATCATTTGATCCCCACGGATATTTATTGGTGGGGGGTACTTTAGGAACAGTGATAATTGTATGTGGAAGAATCTATATCCACTTAAAGTATAAGTAAGAATTGGTCTGTTCCTGATATCTGATCCCCTTGAATATTAATTAGGGGGTTTTATAGGAACTGTGTCTGGACTTCTAATTAATTCACTCTTAAATCTTGTATAGAAATATATACACACTAGTGCTTGTGGTGGATTGATAGGGACACAGAAGGAAGATAATAGGGTGAGCCGACAGAGACTAGGCCGTCCTTATCGGGACGATTACTTGGTCTATCGTAGGATAAGTGTAGGGAAGTTAGGTAGGGATAGTGTACATATGTTGATTAGTGTAGTCTTTATAGGTGGTACTGTATTTTTTATGGATATTTATTAAAGGTTATATTTTAGAGATTGGATTTGTTTAGTCTTGGTCAGTGATTAGTTGTTCCAAATCCATACAGATACTTAATTTTCTAAAAAGGAATTTTTCTGTGACTTCTTCCAATGGCCGTACCAGAGACGTGAGGGGGGACTATTCTGCTCATATGTCCTAACATGCCATGAAGTCACCCAGAGCATCCAGTCAGTGAAGAATGTTTAATGGAGAGTATAAGACAAGGGGAGGGGAGAACAATGGAAGAAAGGGGGAGAGAGAGTGAAGGATAAAAGAGAAACACAAGACAAACCACACAGATCTACTCACAGATTTATGGAGCTAGAGAAAAAATACTACAGCACTAAGTTGAGCGGACTTGTTATACAGTTTCATAAAGCATTCCCCCACAATTAAAATCTGCTACAAAGATAAATACACACACACGTGCATATGAAATTTCTCTACAACCAGTTGAATCCTGCACTGTTTTTTCAATGTTTGGGTCTTGTCCAATAGTGAGAAGTGTTTCTACAAAATACAGATAAGATTTATCAAATTTAGCTATGTGGCAGAAAGACAGACTATAATTTAAGGCTATGGTCCTGTGCTGAACATACCTGTAACATGTTGGTGCAGACAGTGTCAGAGCAACTCTTTTCCAGACAAGTCATACTGTCAAGATGATTAAATCAGGTGTGGAATCTATCTTTGTTCCACTCCTTATCCAATTAAATACCTCCTCCGAATTATATTATTATTATTGGTGCCGACAGCCAGAGCTCGAGAAACATGACCGACACCTTCCGTTTCGGACATGAAATCTGAAGTTTAATCACAGTAAATTACATTCCAATAGAACTTTTTAATCACATGACTATTCTATCACCACATGATTGGTTAATTGGTGGTCGCTAAGAGACAAGTTATAATTTGCATGTACGTATGAAGCATTGGCTGATATGATACATTCCGAAGCTCTCCTCTGTATTATCTGGGGGGAGGAGGAAGTCCTTGAATTTCTTGCTTCTAACAGGCAATGCATCTGTCTCAAGGAAAGCTGTGTGAGAGATATCTGATAGTTCGATAAGGATGTATAGCAGTAAAAGCAGTTTAACAAAATATCTGATGAGTTTAATAAGAATATAATGATGAAACAGACTTTTGATGTTTTTTCCTTTAAATTACCAACTTGACAATACAAGATGTGCTCAAAAGTTTAAATACCCCGGAATAATTTTTGCTTTCTGGTCATTTTTTTTCAGAGAATATGAATGATAACACAAAAACTTTTCCCACTCATGGTTAGTGGTTGTGTGAAGCCATTTATTGACAAACTACTGTGTTTTCTCTTTTTAAATCACAATGACAACCAAAAATATCCAAATGACCCTGATCAAAAGTTTACATACCCTGGTAATTTTGGCCTGATAACATGCACAGAAGTTAACACAAATGGGTTTGAATGGCTACCAAAGGTAACAGCCTGACCTGTTTGCTTGTAATCAGTGTGTGTGCATAAAAGCTGAGTGAGTTTCTGGGATCTAGACAGACTCTTGCATCTTTTATCCAGCCACTGACGTTTCTGGACTGTGCGTCAGGGGGAATGCACAGGAAGTGTCCACGGCTCTACGGGCACAGGTAGTTGAAGTGTCTAAAACAGGAAAAGGATACAAAAAGATATCCAGGGAATTGATAATATCAGTCAGCGGTGTTCAAACTGTGATTAACAAATGGAAAATCAGGGGCTCTGCAAAAACCAAACAACAATCAGGTAGACCAAAAATTTCGGCCATAACTGCCAGGAAAATTGTTCGGGATGCAAAGAAAAACCCACAAATAACATCAGCTGAAATACAGGAGGACTCTCTGAAAACCAGCGGTGTGGCTGTTTCAAGCTGCACAATAAGGAGGCACTTGAAGAAAAATGGGCTGCATGGTCGTGTTGCCAGAAGAAAGCTATTACTGTGCAAATGCCACAAAATATCTCAGCTACAGCTGTAGCACTGTGATATCATGGCACAGAATGTTATTTCAGCTTTTTCAATGTTTTTCAAAGGTCTTTGTTTACAGATCAGAGCAGATAACACGAAAAGCTGTGATATCACGGTCAAGCTGTACTCTGCTACATCTGTACAATACACTAAACAGCACAGAGACAAGCCTCAAAACTTCTGGAACAAGGTCATTTGGAATGATGAGACCACAATCGAACTTTTTGGCCACAACCATAAACGTTACATTTGGAGAGGTGTCAACAAGGCCTATGATGAAAGGACACCATTCCTACTGTAAAGCACGGAGGTGGATCGCTGATGTTTTGGGGATGTGTGAGCTACAAATGCACATTCAAAGTTGAAAGAAAGATGAATGCAGCAGGTTATCAGCAAGTACCGGAGGCAAATTTGTACTCATCAGCCCAGAAGACGCGCATGGGACGTACTTGGACGTTCCAATATGACAACGATCCAAAACACAAGGCCAAGTCGACCTGTCATTGGCTACAGCAGAACAAAGGGAAGGTTCTGGAGTTGCCATCTCAGTCTCCTGACCTCAATATCATTGAGCCACTCTGAGGAGATCTCAAGCATGCAGTTCATGCAAGACAGCCCAGGAATTTACAGCAGCTGGAAGCTTTTTGCCAAGAAGAATGGGCAGCTTTACCATCTGAAAAAATAAAGAGCCTCATCCACAACTACCACAAAAGACTTCAAGCTGTCATTGATGTTAGGGGGGGGCAATATGCGGTATTAAGAACTGGGGTGTGTAGACTTTTGATCAGGGTTATTTGGATGTTTTTGGTTGTCATTATGATTTAAAAAGACAAAACACAGTAGTTTGACAATAAATGGCTTCACCCAACCACTAACCATGAGTGGAAAAAAGTTTTTGTGTTCTCATTCATATTTTCTGAAAAAAGGCCAAGGAAGTAAAAATTCTGCCGGGTATGTAAACTTTTGAGCACAACTGTATGTGCAACCTTCCTTCAGTGCTGCAATCCATGAGATACAGTGAGAATTACAATGTCATGACAGTGTAACAGTGATAACACATGCATATGTTCAGTTTAATTTTTTTCTTTCAACACACAACAGGTTATGTTTGAGACCTCAAAATGTGTTGTATATGTGAGGATTAAGAATAAAGAAACATTAAGTAGACCCTTTTTAATGTTACTGGAGTTTAGTTTTGGGGAGGTATAATGACCCCAAGATAAAGCCATGCCACACCTCAAGATGCAAAAGTTCGTTTTTATTTATACTGGTTATATTAAATTGATTACTAATCAAATAGCAAGAACATCGCTTCAGTGACAAAGATGTGCTGCAACATTATGCCTTTTACATTGGCTTTGTCGAGCTGTTCCTGTGGCTGGAATATGGGACACATTAGAGTAAATGGTATAATAACCACTATTGTACATGACAAGTCACGTTTTCTGCTTTATTGAATGTGTGGACTTTGGCATGGCAGGCGTGAAACATCAGAGAACAAACATCTGCAACTATTGCTGGAAGAACACAAGCTGATGGTGGAAGCATCATGGTCTGGAGAATGTTTTGGTGGCATTCTCTGGGCCCATTCTCCATGTGGAAGGCACTCTCAGCCGATTTGAGTATAAAGCCATCCTTGCAGATCTATATACACCCATACCTGCTGATTGCCTTCCCTGGGGCTGATAAGATCTTCCAGTAAGACAATGTAATTCCACATGGCTAGAAATGTACAACATTGGTTGGAAGAACATGACCAAGACTTCCAACTATTACCTTAAAGGGGTTGTCTCACCACAAGAATTGCTTTTTATGTTAAAGATCTAGCAAAAACAAGTCACTTTGCAATATGTGTCAATTAACAGTGTCCTACCTATTCCTAGATATCCCCTCTTGTATGGGCTGCATCAGCTCCTCAGGTCGCTATAGCTACAGACCTGTTTGTGCTATCCTGATAGGCTGCCAGCACTGGTTGCTATAGCTACAGACCTGGCTTCTACTGCAGCCTAGTTGAAGTCAGTAAACACATCCCTGAATTCAAAATGAAACCAAGAAAACAGGACTGACGTAAGATGAATCATTGTAATGAGACAACCCCTTTAACTCCTGATCCCCAGACTTTTAACCAATTAACCACCTTTGGGCCCACCTTGATCGCTGTGTTCGCTCTATGGATTTGCTATATGAATTCTCCCCTCTGCACCCTCCAGCACTCAATCAGGACCTTACTAAGTTACTCCCAGCTTGTCTAGCTGCTGTCTGTTCTGCACACTGCGGTTATTCTGGATATCAGCTGCTGGTCATAATAATGTGACTCAACTGTGTAATACTAAAAGAGACAACCAGGTGGCAGTATAGCATAAAAATAATAATATTGTATATAAGCCTAATTATGCATTGAAAATCAGCAATATTATCTCTACCTTTTTCCCAATAAGTAGCTAGTGTTAAAAGCTTATCCTATATTATTATATTTATGGGTCCTTGTGCTATTCCTACTCTGCTCAATAAGCATAGCATAGCATATAACATTGTAGAAATATACAGTAGTATCATATTAGCTCTGTACTACCCTGTCACCTGGTGATCACCTGGAGGTGTAACTGCTGGGACCAATGCCATTTACAATAACACAGAAAAATCACTAATAATATTAAGATAAACCCCAAAAACTGTATTAATGTAAAGATGCCAAAAAGAAAAGAATGTAATCATATCAGATCTAAAACATGACCATAGGGATATAATTGTAGAGGTTAAAGAGATATTAAGTACATAGGGACTTATTTATCAAAGCTGTCTTACAGTAAGCCTATCTTTGTTGCCCGTAGCAACCGATTGCAGCTCAGCTTTTATTTTAGAAACTGCTGTGGATAAATGAAAGCTGCACTCTGATTGGTTGCTATTGACAACTATGCCCGTTTTACTGTTAGACTGTATTGATGAATGAGGCCCATGCGTTTTATCTGTTTTTACTGGTGCCAGAAATCATTTAGGGGAACAGTAATCAATTTTCTCCACCCAATGTTACTTAAAGGGAATGTGCCACCGACAACATTTAACACGTATGCACAGGATACACATAAGTGTATGGTCACTGGGCTCAGTGCTTAGCTATCTCAGTCACTCCCATGAGCATTGATAAAGTGGTAGTGTACATGTGTGACCACCACATTATTCAGTGGGCTTGGGACCCTGCGTTCTTGTAATTAGTGGGGGTCCCAATGGTAAATCCCCCAGCAATCATACATTTATCGCCTATCTTGTGGGTCAGTGAATAGGCTACATAGCTACATAATACGGTTGAAAAAAGACACACATCCACAAAATTCAACCAAGGGTGGGGAAAATGTGGATGAAGGTAACCTTGTTTCCCCTACTGATGAAGGCTTTGAAACCCATAAGGCAAGAACCAATCTACCCTTTCATCTCTGATCTCTAAGTTGCCATCAGACTGGATCCAGATATTTTATACGGCTACATATGTATGAATATTATTTAGCAGTAAGGCGTTATCTAAACCATTCTTGAAACGCTCTACAGTTCCTGCTGTGACCAGCTCAGGCTATTCCACAGATTTACAGTTCTCATGGTGAAGAAGGATTTTCTCCTCTGGAGATTGAATCCTTTTGTCTCCAGACGAAGGGAATGTCCCCTCGTCTTTTGAGAGGGCTTTACATGAAATAGTTTTTCCCCATACTTTTTGCAGGGACCATTTATATACTTATATAAATTGTATAAGGGGCCATTTATATACTTTATATAAATTAATCATGTCCCCTTGGAGCCATCTTTTTTTAAGACTAAATAAGTTAAATTCTTTTAACCTCTCATCATAACTAAGATGCTCCATTCCCGTTGTAAGTTTGGTTGCTCGTCTTTGCACTCTCTTTAGCTCTATTATATCCTTTCTATAAACTGAAGCACAGAACTGAACAGCATATTCCAAGTGAGGATGTACCCATTCTTTATATAGCGGTAATATTACATCCTGGTCCCATGCCTCTTAATACTCGCCAATATCCTGCTGGCCTTAGAGGCAGCTGATTAGGGAGTGACACGTGACCGCTTCAGCCAATCAGCCATATAGGTATGTGCTGCTGCCATCTTTTCATCTACAGACTACAGTCCTGCTGTTTTGTTAAAGAGGTTGTCTCACCATGTTGTTTCTCAAAACCACAGGCAGCTTTGTATTCACACTTGCTCACTCTTCCTGGTTAGGATTTGGGTGGTTCTATAGCAATGTTTAGCATATAAGCATTGTATTCCCAGTTGCACTGACATGACTGCGGGAGATGCAATCTATAATGTAGAAGGCTACATAGCTCAAAGTAAACAATCCAAAGTAATTCATCTTCTTTAATTGTGAGAGATAACACACTCTGGTCTTAAGCTGTCCCCTGATGATGTCACTCCCTGTTCTCTGTCTAATCAGTAAGGAAGAGCAGGATGGTAACCAGAGAAACCTGTGTGCATGCAGAGCAGATAAAATCTCTCTTATCTCCTGACCACGATAATATTAAAAGGAATGTATTTGGGAAATGTCTTTATTTAACGTTTTCTACTTGTTGAAAGCTAATCTTTGTAGTGACACAACCCCCTTTAATGTTACTATCAATAGGAGTTAGAAGGATGTGGCGGACTCTGGAGGGGGAGTGGAAGGCTTCCTGCATGCTGCTGCTCAGTCTGTTGTTCTGGTTGACTTTTACTGCAGTTATTATCTGTTTGTTAGGACTAGTCTGACACTTACTAACCGTGTGAGCTGCGCAGCGCCTGCTGCAGGTTCAACAAAACTTAAGCTGGCATTGGCTAAACAACACTTCTTTCTTCCATATTGGCTTTAGATGCTTCCGAGGTCCCATTTGTACTGTGCATGTTACAGACATGTTATTTTCTGCCAGAAACTACAGATAGCAGAGATAAATACCATTTCTTTTCTTTTGGGACTCCTTCTAAATATATAGACACTTGGCAAGTGTTGGACTGGGGTGTCTAGGGCCCACAAGGGGAATTGATTCTACAGCTCCTGTACATGATTGCACATACTGCACATGACTTCCACTCTGCTTCTTACCTTCTGTCTCTCTTTATCTGCGTTTGTCCCTAAGCCCGAGGTATGTCACAACCATGAGCCCATCATAACCAGAGGCCCACCAAGGTTTCCGCTGATCTCCTGTCAGTCAGTTCATCCCTACTTGGCAACCCTTCTTTCTTTAAGGAGGTATGTACAAATCTGGATGATGGTTCTTTAGCTGGTGATATATTGAAATTTTACAGATATATTGATAGTGTCCAGACACCAGCCATGTACTGCGGTGGAAACTGCAAAGATCAGGGGTCAATATGTGCTTATGGGTAGAGAATTGGAGAATTAAAGGGCAACATGTATGAAAACTATCTAGGTCTTTCTTTCTTTGTTGCCCAGAGCACCCCTCTCATTTATCCAGAGCACTATATGAAATGAAAGGGGAGCTCTGATTTGTTGTTCTGGGCAACAAAGGAAGTCTTGGACCTAGACAATTTTCATACATGTGCCCCAAAGTGTTAGCTTTTGCAGATGATTCAAAACTTTGTAGGATAATAAGGGCCACAAACAGAAATTTCAGTGCACCATAAAGCCCAATGATCGGCCCTCCCCATTGTGAGTAAAAAATATGTAATGCTATTTTTTGGGTTTAGTTTTTTTTTAATTTATGGTACAGTTTATATGACATGTCATTTTTTATGTGAGTCAGTACCTATACAAATTCTCACCCTAATCCTTTGGCCAAATAATAAAGCTACAGACTTCTATCCAGCCTCATTCATTGATTAGTAGGAAGGTGCTTGCCGTGCTCCATATAAACCCTGGGGGTACGTTAAGCAGGGGCAGGACAGTTGTCATGTAGCTAGAATTAAAGAACCGTAGGTTGAGCTACATGATAAATTGTCTTAGTATTATCCCCAGCTAAATCTCTGCCCTTTAGTCTTTAGACGTGAATTTTCCATGTTCATATTATGATGAGTTTCTTGCACTGTAACTGCCTGTCATTGCTTTCAGTTGGAGTCTGCATCACTATGCCCCACCTACCACACAGTTCCGTTGCCCCGCCCACTAAATACATCACAATGGAAGTTACCTGGAAACAGACTATATAGGATTAGAATCTATGTGATTTCTTCAGTCTGATCTATGCCAAAACCATGGAGCAGGTAAGTCACCTAGTCTTCCCGCTCCACCCCTTGTAATTCCTGGAATTTACATGTTGCTCTTTCTGTACACCCTCATCTATACTTGAGATTCTACACTATGTAAAAAATTTTATTCACCAGAGCAACGATGTACAGATGGTACCACCACATGTTGCTCAATTAGAATCCAGGAAAGCAAATTGTTTACCACTGATTTCCCAATAATCATATTCTTTCACGTTCTGTCTTCACTTTTGGTAATAAACTGGATTTCAGGCTGCGATCACTTAATAAATTCACGCTTCATTTAATTTTAGATAATAAAACTTCGCCCAGGAACTTGGGTCTGGAACGATGAGAATAAGGCACTTGCATTCTCAAGGTAAAAACCAACTCTAAAATTTCCACACATACTGCTTCTGACAATCAGGGCTGGGACGACGAGTAGGCGACTGCTTATGGCACCACTTCATCCCAGGCAGAAAAGAGGGCGCAAGAAAGTATGGAGTGGGCTAAATTTTCCATTAAAGGGGCGCTATGTACCTTATTTACCTAGGGCACCAAAATACCTTGTCCCAGTCCTGCTGACAATACAGAAACACAAGACCATACTTACATTTCAATGGCTGAACAATAGACTGAACCCAGTGGGAGGCAACACAAGCCCCTGTACTACTTGGGAGAGATACAACAGGTGCAGGTGATAACTAATGAGCAGAAGCTCACTAGGGGAACAACTGAACGATAAAAAACTGCAAATTAAGTAGGTACCAAGTCACACCAGTATGCAAAAAAGCCACAGTATAATACATGGGGAGACTGCACAAATGCAAAAAATACTGATAAGACAACCACTCACACGCCTTCTATGTATGAGGGGCGTGGTTGCTGGTATTATAATTGCATATAGATAAGGCAATACAAAGGGTGCCATTTATACAGATACGTGTGGTGCACCATGCTGGCTTAAAGCCTATGACACCTCTACTATTCGATTCGGTGAGTTGCCCAACACTTTTTTACGTGTCCAATACAAGATATTGACACCCTCTGCTCCCCAGTACTTAGAGCTAAATCTGACATACTTGAAAAATTTAAAATATGAGGTATTAGCTGATACAGTGGTCACTATACACAAGCTCACAAACCTTGTCAAGGTTCCTCATTTTCTTGCGGGTCCATACACTAACAATTTACAAAAAAATCACAGAAGAATGGGACATATTTTAGCCAAAGACACAAACACAAGGCCATATGTAAGGCTCAATGGCTGACAATACAGAGATGACATAATCTCATATTCTCTATTATTTCTGTTCAGGTGATAGATGTATATTAGTTACTGTACTTGTTGTCAGGCAGTTTTATGCCACAAGTGTCCTTTTTCATATAAAAAGAAAAAACGTATACCTACCCCACCTGGGTTCCAGCGCTGTGTTGTCCTCGCTCTCCAGTAGTCTTCTGTTTACTCCTTGCTTCTTCTGAAGGAGGGTGCCTTCACTACAGCATTGGATGCATTGGTCATGTGCCACTGTGTGTCAATTGTCATGTCAACTGTCTGAACGGGGAGGTCAGGCAGTGGCATGTGACCTCTGTAGCCAATTAGCAGCTGCGATGTCCCCATTTGGAACAAGCAAAACCGGTGGAGGACGGCGCAGAGATAGATTGTTAGCTAAGGGGAGCACCTAGTGGCATAAAAACATAAAATATAACCAGACAACCCTTTAATACATAACCCCATACTCAGAATTGACCTCCAAGATGAGAAAAGTCAGTAGGCTTTCCTGGGATAGCAGATATGACAGGGGCACTTTAAAACCTGTAATCTTGTCCAAGGTAACATAGTCCTCAGTTTGCAGCGTCAAATCCTTAAAAAAAAACTTTAGAGTATACAGTATACATGTCTGTTCTCACAACAAACATTAACACAAGCTGCCGATATATCTAATTGTAAAGAAAATACCTGCATAACTCTAAATAATTCTTTTTTACTTATGCTATCATTTTAGAAATAGAAAAGAGTCAATCAAAACGGTGTTCCCATTTATCACCAGTAGCACAGACATGCCCTCCAAGGATCGCCAATCGGGCAGGTAAGGTAGTTGTATTAAGAGATTAATCATTGTACATGTTATTTTATGCATTTAATGTTATATTCGGAGGTCTTAAATATGCTTGCCCACAAACAAAATGCATCACCTGTCCATAGAATAGATGATAAATGTATGATTGTTAGGACTCCCTCAATCATTAGAAGGTGTCTAGAGTACTCTTTGTAGCCCTATATAGTGGGGTGGTAGTGGCTGGGCACATGCCAGATCACAGCTCAATTTAGATTAATGCAGTCATGAGAATTGGAGCAGTTGGGACCCCTTTTCAGGGTGGGTTCCAACTGGGGGGGTTCCAGCAGTCGTGGGTTTCCACACAAATGACATTTATTACTGTTCCACACAGTAGGTAATAAATGGCATTTGTGGGAAAGCCCCGTTAGGCCTCGTTCACACAGCTTATTGCCGCGGGGAGGAGAGACGGAATCCATAGTTCTCTATGAGAACTGTGGATTACCGTAGTTACTGGGACGGATTGGAGCCGTACTGCAGCGCAAATACGGCGTGCAGTACGGCTCCAATAAGTCCCAGAATAAGCCGTGTGAACAAGGCCTTAACCTCATCTAGATCTAGTACTGTTCACAAAGCTGATGTAATGTCTAACTTTTGGCAATCCTCTGTGAGCTACAGCAACAGCACAAATCTCTCTCGTCTTGGACTTCTTACCAAAATTTTTACGTAGGTAGATGTTTTGTGTCACTGAACACATTTGAGTAAGTAGGTCATAATAGGCTGTGAGAAACTGCATATGACCAGAACTGACCAAAGAGGTATTTTAAAGTAAGAATGGGTGTAGCTATCGTTGATGCAGAGGTAGCATAGTCACTTGGGTCTTGGTGCACGGGGAGCACAAATGTCCTTCAGCTATTTATTAAGACACCCATATTAAAAATGGCACATGGTAGACTGCGCCCTCTTGCCTGTGCTGCACCAGTAATTTCAGGGCCATTTTATTGCCAAAACATTTGGGTCCCTCCACCCATTACCAGAAATAGAGATAGGCAAGCTTCCTGAGTGTATGTTTAGACACAGCAGATTTTTAGCAGTGGATTCCCGAACAAATTATAGTGGCAATAAATATCCATGTGTATTCTATGTGTATTAGGTAGCTCATGCTTCGAGGTGGGGGAGGCTTAACTAAAAAGCACTTTATAGGACACATTTGAGGAACCAGCCTGGGCAGAGAGGGTGAGCAAAGAATGCCCTAGTGTCCTCAAAGTGGTAAGGGGCCCAGGCTACATGCCTTATTTGCAGTCGGAAATACCCAATTGGACTGGGGTGCTTAGAGTCCACCAGTGGTCTTGATTATTGAGGCCTACCCAGTAGAGTTGTTTCTCAGGGCCTACTTGTAAACTTAATTCTTAGGGCCCACCAGTGAAATTGATTCTTGGGGCAATCAGTGAACCCACCCTACAGCTACTGTATAAGACCGGATATAATGCATATGACTCTTGCACTCTGCCTCTTGATTTCTGCCCCTTTTTCCTTGCCTTTGTCTTAGAAAGGGGCCCATCATACCCAGAGGCACAGCATGGGTTTCCCTTACTCCCCTATGGGCCAATCTAAGCCTGCCTTAACATGCTACCCTTTCATTCGCACTGGCCAATAAAATAACCTTAACAAACTGTCACCTGTTTACATACATGTATGTGGCAAAAATATATTATAATATGTATAGCTGATAGACCAGTACCATAATCTCTTACTATCTCTTTTAGACTTTCATATGATTTCTTCCGATTGGGGCCAAGAAGTAAATCTCCAATAAAGCCCTTAATCCCTAAATACACTAGACCACTGAAGAAAAAAATACCTGAACTAGTAACTCTAGAAGATGTCAAGAGTAAGTACCATCCAAGTTTATGTTGAGGAGACAAGGAAATGACTTTAAAAAGACCTATTGCTTTTCTACCATTGACTGGGTAGACAGATGACCCGTCTCTTGTGTCCAATGTCTTCCAGGAGTTGCTTTGACCTTAATCAAGGAACAAGAACGTCTGTGTTTAACATTTGAATTTTCCGCTATTCTCAGGTACTGTATGCAATGTAACCAAAACTAGCTGACTGGTTTATTCCCAGTTATCTTAATGCAAACCAACAGATCAGTGATGAAACAAGTGATGGATCTTGGGTACCTTGAAAACAGAGAAACAAAATATTCTCAGCTGTATTATTCATTTATTCCTTGATCTTATCAGTGAAGTGACCTTGTAATATCCAACAGTATGAGGAGTCTAATTATGGGACTTCTTTTCACAGTATTACTAGGTGAGTGAGCCCATTCTAAAATTCCCACCTGAGCTTCACCCACCCAGATGGAAAATAGGTTGTTTGCTGGCTATACTGGTATCTGAATAGACAACGTTTATATTGTCCCTTGGTCTCCACGAAATAAGGAGTGGAAACTTAGCAGAAAGGGTTCTTGATTGGTTTCTCTTGGCAACACCTCTGCTTTCCCTCAGCACTAGTTCCCAAAAACTGGTGTTCCACATATTAAGTCTTACATAAACTATTTTAACTTTTATTTAGATCTAAGGAAGTTGATGAATTCCTCTTGGCTGCAATAGATTACATCTACTGTCACCTAATAAATAATTCAGAAGGAAAAAGGCTACAACGTCTAGTGCTGTAAGTCTGTTTATGAGAATGGGGTCATTACTTGAAAATATCACCAGGGGCTGTTGTCCTTAAAATTGTTCCATACTTGGGGTAGCTTCAACCCCCTTCTATAGATCTGCCCTTTCTTAAAGTGTCATTTATTTGTGCTTCTAGGAGTCAAACAGCTAAAGAGAAACTGGAAGAGTTGCACAAGAAATCAAGAGAAGCACTGAAACAGCTTGCTGTCACATACTATACCCTTAAATTTTAGGAAAAAAGGGAGAAAACCAAACCATAGGGGAAGGGAAAAGTGGTTTTCTTTGAGAATAGATTAAGAGATGAACAATTACATAATGTTATTTGAATGTTTTTTAAAAGGGAACTGCCCCTGTGGTTCATGCTGCCCTACCTGAGAGCAGGATGTGGTAGGGGGAGAGAGACTAAGATCTGTGATATATAGGGTTATATGATTTAGAGCTGGATTTCTAGGTAAAAAGCAGAGAAAATATTGAAAAGAAAAAGAAAGTAAGTTAACCCGCCCCCCCATATATGACTGCCGTATGTTCTGTTAAACCCCATGAAGTAGGGAAAGCTGTCAATCACTATGTACAGTATGGGCGGGGTAAGCAGGGCTTCCATCGTCTCTTATGGAGTCCAGTCAGTATTTTCTCTGCTTTTTACTCAGAAATTCTGCTCCAAATCATATAAACCTATAGATCGCAGAGTGTTCTCTCCCCCTTTTCACTCCCCTTTAGATAGGGCGCATTAGCCCCCCTGAAGGTTTGATTTAAAAAAAAAGGGTGTGGGAGGATGTAGGACCCAATAATAATTTTCACATAGTAAGTCCTGGTGTTAACCCTCAACAAATCAAAGGCTGCTGTTTATAACATCATATAAATAAGTACACCCCAGTCGCATGTAGCGTCATTAGCTTGTAAAACCATCTTTAGCAGCAGTGAAATAGTAGAATCTGTGTGTTGTTATTCATCTGAGGTTGTATTTACTTCTAAGGACCTGAAGTTTTTTTTTTATTTTTTTCCTAGTCAGAGGTATAACTTAAATCTCCTGGGCCTCAATGCAAAATGTATAATAGGACCCCCCACCATTTGTTATTTATAATATTATTTATAATAATAATATGAATAATAATATGAATAATTATAATAATAAAAAAAATAATATTGTTATTTATAATATTGGTGCCTTCTTATGTGACAGATAGGGCTATGGGCCAATTCTCGATCCAAGGCTCGGTATTGACTGCTAACCCAATACCCCATATAGATAATTACACACATGATCCTTATACATAAAACCATAAAAGAAAGTGTACTTTCTTTTCCTCATGACTGTGTTGTCAATGCCATGTTGACACTAGCTACTGTGACAATATTACAGATTTCTAGTTTTGTCCCAAAATTCTGAACTCATTGTACTTTTTTTCTGTATTTATGTTCTAGGAAAAAATTTCCGACTACATGGAGGGATTGCAGATTCTTTGAGGTACCACCATTAGATTTATATTCTAATATTTTTTCTGGTGCACTAAGGTTGTCATGTTCTGGTGTGAACAAGGTGTTAGCAATCTCTGGTGTTTATTTCTTTGCAGTGTTTATACAGCTTAAGTGTTAAAGTTGTCTGGGTGGCATTTAAGCGTCAAAAACTGGAGTCAATTCAGGAGGAAATAGGCAGATTATTCAGCACAAACAAATTTAAAACCAAACTGAAACTAATGAAATCCCTACCTGGAGAGAAGAAGATGTCACTATCTGCAGAGGACAACAGGTAAAACACACCATTGCTATACACTAATCAATATCCAGTAAACAGTTATAGCTTTAGTGAATAGACAGGAGGGTAGCTATCAGGTATAATGAGCTACCAGTAATAAAAACACGCCCTGTTGTCCTAGGAGACCCAGAAACACTAGAATTTTAAAGGGAATGTGTCATCATTAAAGAACCTATTGTTTAACTCATGTTTTTATGTTAACCACAATTCTTTAAACATTTTTGGTTGTGGTTTTTTTATATCAGTATTATTATTATTATTATTATTATTTTTTTTTTAAACATCCTGAAGTCCTGCAGTTTTCACTTTGGCCACTAGGCCTAATAATAGTCTGATACTTCCTGTTCTGTAGAAAAAGCTTTTCAGCAGTCCCCTCATTACCAGTACAAGCAGGATTACACTGAAAGGTGACACCAATATGTATAGATAACACAGGATCGACCATTTACAATAGGAAATAGTCACAGCTCACCCTCTCTCTGGTCCCTGCACACTGACTTCTTCCCAGGTCACAGACCAAACCTAGAAAACTCTTCTACAGAAGTCAATGGGTCTGCTCCTGTTCACAGACTCATATGCCCATGTAACTGCTATAAAGTATCTGCTGTTAAAAGCAACTTAAGCAAGATGGCTGCCCCATAATCATATACAGACAACAGAACAATAAGATCTAAAATCAGAAAATAAAAATGGCTTAATAATAATAATAATAATCTTTTTTTCTATAGCGCCATCATAGTCCGCAGCACTTTACAATTTCAAGGGTAAACATACAGTCATTACATATTAAAAGTACTTTCAAATGAGACACAAGGTGTGAGGGCCCTGCTCGTGAGAGCTTACAATCTATTACGGTGTATGGGTGAAACATACGGTAAGAAGTGCCAAGTTTACAATGGTCCAGCCATGTTTCATAAATAGGGGGTGGTTTACATGAAAAATGGATGAACCTGCCACCCAGACTGTACATCTATATACAGATAAGTGCCTGTGAGTGCCTAAGTGCAGGGAGTGACAAATGTGTGTGATAGCAGTTAGGGATCTTGGGTGGCCAGACCGAGAAGATGTATTTTCAGGGCCCTCTTAAAACTCTGAGAGTTGTGAATGTGCCTGATCGCCCGCGGTAGCATATTCCAGAGAATTGGTGCCGCACGTGTGAAATCTTGTAGACGGGCATGGGAGGTTCGGATGATTGAGGAATGTAGTCTGATATCATCGCAGAGCGGAGAGAGCGGGCAGGGTGGTAAACAGAGACTAGGGAGGAGATGTAGGGAGGAGCAGCGCTGTGGAGAGCTTTATGGGTGAGAGTGCTGAGTTTATACTGTATCCTGTACTGGATGGGCAACCAGTGCAGTGACTGACACAGGGTAGAGGCATCAGTATAGCGGCTGGAGAGAAAGACAAGCCTGGCTGCTGCATTCTGGACAGATTGGAGAGGGGAGAGTTTGCAGAGAGGGAGATCGATAAGCAAGGAGTTGCAGTAGTCAAGACGAGAAAGAATAAGAGCAGTAATGAGAGTTTGAGTCGTTTCCACAGTGAGAAATGGACGGATTTTGGAGATATTCTTGAGGTTCAGGTGACATGAGTGTACAAGGGATTGGATATATGTGGTTAAGGTCATATCAGAATCCAATAAAACCCCTAGACCGCGGGCCTGCTGCCTAGGAGAAATGGTGGTACCACATACATAAACAGCAATAGCAGGGGGGGGGTTAGTAGATGGCGGAAAGACAAGAAGTTCAGTCTTAGTGAGGTTTAGTTTCAGATGGAGAGAGGACATGTTGTCAGAGACAGCGGACAGACAGTCACTGGTGTTTTGTAGCAAGGCTGGAGTGATGTCACGGGAGGAGGTGTATAATTGGGTGTCATCCGCATAGAGATGGTACTGGAAGCCAAATCTACTGATGGTTTGTCCAATGGGGGCTGTGTACAATGAAAAGAGGAGAGGACCTAGAACTGATCCCTGAGGAACCTCAACAGCAAGAGGAAGAGGAGAGGAGGTGGAACCAGAAAACGAGACACTGAAGGAGCGGTCAGAGAGGTAGGACGAGAACCAAGCGAGAGCGGTGTCCTGGAGGCCAATGGTGCTGAGCATGCTGAGGAGAAGTTGGTGATCCACAGTGTCAAATGCTGCAGAGAGATCCAGGAGAAGCAGCAACGAGTAGTTACCCTGAGATTTTGCTGTTAGGAGGTCATTTGAGACTTTAACTAAGGCAGTTTCCGTGGAGTGTAGGGTGCGGAAACCTGATTGCAGCGGGTCAAGAAGAGACCCGCTTAGAAGAATAGAAAATGTATCAGTACCTTGTTTTAATTAGTTACAAACAAATATGCTGGATTCCCTTTAAATAAACATCCCAGTTAAGGAAACCAAAAACAAATTTGTGAATATAGTTTCCATATTATTTATTATTTAGATACTATACAGATTCTGTCTCACACTGTCCTATGGGTGGAATATTTTTCAAAGAGTTTTTTTTTACTGGGCAACAGTCCATTTAGGATCCTATATCTACTGCAGTCCTGCTCTGACCCTTTCTGATAACTAAATGTCTAGCTGTTTACTACAAAGCATTACTTATGTTCTAGCACCTAGGTTAGTACATCAAGCAGTATTGTAAAACTACAATTGTGATGGTACTTTAGGTCACTAATAGTTCTTAAACTGATTTTATAACAGGACAACCAAGAGACCTCTGTGTACAGCTTCATCAACCAGCGTTCACCATTAAACTGCGCCTTCCTGCCCACTCCCAAGGACAATTCTCCTCAGCTGTTTCAACGTCGAGGTCGTCGTGAAGTATTCCCAGAGGCCTTTAAGAGCACAGACATAGAGAATGATTTTGAGTCCCGACATGGTGAGCACCTTATCATGTCAAATATTTAGTGTGAATTGTCCCCGGCAGCTGATGACTGGTACAGATTGTATATACCGGTGCACAGTCTTCTTACAAAGTTAATTCCCTCACTGGGGCCCTCTATTTTGAAGTTCAAAGATTTCTGCTGACTTCCTCTGAGTGCACCAAAAATGACCTTTATGAAAGATAGGGTATTTTCTTTTGCAATAAATAACTATTTAACTCCTTCCAACGCAGTGATTTTTGTTTATGTCACGTTCATTTTTTTTTTCCTTTCTGTTTTCCAAAAGCCCTTACTTTTTTTATTTTTCTTTCTACGTAGCCATAATGGGGCTTGTGTTTTTTGTAGGAGAAGTTGTTTTTTTTTAATGGTACAATTTATCTATCACATAAAATGTACTGGGAAACAAAAAAACAACTGTGTGCGAAATAGGAAAAAATGTCATTGCTCCTTTTTTTGGGAGCTTAATTTTTATGGAATTCAGAGTTGTATAAGTAACATGTTATCTTTATTCTGGGGACTTCTGTGGTAACATACTGATATAGTTTTTACCACTTTTATTTTTTAGATTTGTTTTTCAGTACCATTTGCTGAGGAACTTTTTTATTTTTTATTTTTCCATCTACAGACCTGTGCGGGGGCTCATTTTTTGCAGGCTGAATAGTAGTTTTTATTGCTACTATTTCTGGACACATGCAACTTTTTTATCACTTTTTATTCCAGTTTTATGGGGAGGCGGTGATCAGTTTTTGGCATTGGACCTGCCATATATGAATTTTTGTACATTCCAAACTGAAACTCTTTTCTCTTTTGTCTACAGCCTTGGCATAATAGGCGAACCAATGAGGAACTACAACTTCAAGGATTTAACACCCATAGAACCTGAAGAAGAGAAGGATAATCCTTCAGAAAACACAACCTAACCCTTGGATCACAATCAAGGACTACAGTAACCGGATATGGACATTACATGGACTTGACATTTATAACTGGATATGGACTTTTTACATGGATTTGACATTTTTTTACCGGCTATGACATAATACAAGGACTTGACAGTATAAACCGAATATGGACTTCTTTCTAGAACTTTGATGAAAGAAGATGGATTCATCACCATCACATCAAAATCTCAGGCAAGGTCACCACTTCACCAGAAGATCAGGCTATTTGGTCGCTTCCTAAAAACAGTCTATGTCACTTTTCCACCAGCAGTGCAGGTTAAGTCACCACTGCACAAACAACAAATTCTTCATCACCAGCATACCAGCATCTAAGGCAATGTCTCCACCCCAACAGCATTGCAGGCTATTTGGCCCTCCACCAGCAACTGAAGGTACAATGCAGAACAGACTATGTTCTATACCAACATCCCAAGAGCAGAGTAAGCTATGTCACATCTCCATCAACAGCACGCCCGCCCATTGTCACCAGACTACTACCTACGCTGGCATTG
Source organism: Phyllomedusa bahiana (assembly GCA_025379985.1). Classification (NCBI taxonomy): domain Eukaryota; kingdom Metazoa; phylum Chordata; class Amphibia; order Anura; family Hylidae; genus Phyllomedusa; species Phyllomedusa bahiana. The sequence continues at coordinate 76,112 of JAODAL010003659.1, forward strand.
TCATCAGTCAGTTGATAAGATTAAAGCACAATTAAATCTATGTGTTTATTTCTCTTGTTTGTTTTTGGCCCATTAATTACCACTAAAGTCACTGCATCTTACAAAATCAACAAAATCCTCTCCTGCTGTTGTAATTATTGTATGATCTGACTGCTAAAGGGGTGGGGTATTAAAGGGGTTTTACCACGAAGGCATGGAGGCATAACAATAATTATATGCAAACAATGTAACAAACATTATGTGGAAAGCACAATTAGAAAGGTAAAGAGTCCAAACAAAGAACATCTTACGGGCATAAAAAATAAAATTTCAAACACATTGAGTGCGTTAAAGCACTTTATAGAGGAGCATGAGGCTTCCCTAGACACATTTGCTTTCTATGGCATTAAAAGGGTCAAAAAATCTGAATGGGGAGGAGACTGGTTAAAAGCAGTGAGGAGATGGGAAGCCTTTTGGATTCTCAGCCTAAATATCAGAGCCCCAATAGGTTTAAATTATCGTACTGACCTTACATATATATCTATTAGGCAATTAATGCTATATCGTTTATTGAACAAATGTTAAAGAATTTGATATGTAACACTTATATAGCATTTACTCTGTATTAGTCAGTATGCCGTTAGCTAGACCAGTGATTGGTTCTCAAATGTTTTTTAATGTCATGCAGATGAAGTGAGAGATTAGCTGTGAACAAGAACCTTGGTTGAAATGCGTAAGCGTATTCACAGTTCCTGCACCTTTTAGTTGTTGCTTGTGGCATATCTCTATTAAAGTAATCTGCTTTTAGCCAACCACGCTGGATTGTTGCTCTGTATTGGAACTATGGATCGCTAAGGTAGCAGCTAAAACTGAATTTTTAAGAATGATGAATGGTGAAAATGTTTATTATTTAATTTCCAAGCTTCCTACATCAATTTTACTTTGTGCTAAAACCCCTATAAGGTTTTTCATAAAATCCTCCTTTGATGACAGTAAATGAGGATCTTTGAATTTTCAAGCCACTTGTGGGTTATAAGTTTTATTCAGAAGCAACATTGCAAAAACCTTTTGTGCTAGAGCTACATTTGATAAATATACCTGTTCCGACTTACATACAAATTCAACTTACAAACAAACCTACAGTTCCTATCCTGTTCGTAACTCAAGGACTGCTTGTACACAAAGTTCTCCTTTAACATACATATGTTTCAAATAAGTATATTCATACTGTAGGTAGTGTTCTAATTTGTCTGTAATTCTACCCTCTGATTGTAAAATGCTGTGTTATATGTTGGTGTTATATAAAGTAGATGATTATTATTGCTTATTTATACAAACACATGAATACTCATACAGACGCACACTTCTACATACAACAAACCAGATATATATGCCTACCTAAATGGATAGAGCAGTAAGTGGACCTGAAACTACCCACCATCAGTGGCGTTTTCAGTAGGTGGGCAGCATGCTGCAAATAAGGGAAGATGAGAGGCAGCCCAGACAGAGCATGCACATGCAAAATTGAGGAAAGAGTTAGCACTGCTTATTGATTGAAAGAGCCACTGCTGGCAGGATCGGACTAGCCCACTGGGGTATCGGTGAAATCCCCGGTGGGACCCGAGCTCCCGTGAGCATTGGAGGTACTGCTGCTGACACACGCCTGTGTCTCGGGCATTGAGGGGAAGGGCCCAGTAATTGGGGGCTCAATCACCATGAGAGTCACACAGCTCAGGGGCCACTGGCTGCTTCCTAGTGAAGTACAATCTATTAAGGTAGTGCATGGTTTTGGAGCAGTGGATCCTGGGTGGTGTAAGAAGGTAGCAAGTAAAGTGGTGGATGTATTACTGAGGTGCCTGGCCTCGGTAAAGTAGATTCCAGGAGTAATTGGACCAGTGACAAGAGTTGCTGAATGGCCTGCCGGGGTTTAAAAGGGGTCGCTCCATACTCGTCGGGGCCATACCAATTTTAATAAAAAGGCACTGAAAGACTTTAGTTGCAGCTCATTTTGGGAAGTATGGGGGGAAAGACTATCCCAAATGTCAGTTTACCCCAAAAGCTGCATAAACAGAACACCAACATTGGTGAGACCATTTTTGTTATTTGCCTTTCTACCTAAAGGACTTTTTTTCTCAAATACACAGAAGAAAAGCTGTTTATGTTGGTCATCTGCTGAATAAGCTGTTTTTGTATCAAAACTCCTGTGTGAAAAATAAAGAGACTGTGGTTTGCTATAACCATTGACTGTGTTTGAGTTAATTTCCCACAATGGCCAATGAAACCTACCATATTATATTCTGCCACTGGTTCGATTGTGTCTTTACCACTTTTCATACAAAATAAACGCAGTATGCAGGAACTTTTAATGCAGAGATCAAATACTATTTCAGATTTTCCAATCCATTATCCAGTTTTGTCTTTTGGAAGGAAGAGACTTTTTAGTGGATGTATAAATACATTTTATTTGCTTTTACAAAAAAGGCCACAAAGTGGTTGTATATGCGTGTCAAATTTTCATGTGGTGTTGGGTTTCAGTATTTTTACATCAGTATTTGTAAAACCAGGGGGAAAAAACCTAGATGAGGTGCAAATATTTTTCATTATACTTTCCTTGGTCTAGGGCAAACGACTGTCTGGGGTTTTCATAAAATAATATAAACTAAAAAAACATGTTTTCCCATATAATAAAATGAACAAAACAACAATTACATTTTCCCGGTTAAGAAACTCCCCAGTGAATTCGGGGCCCCGTATAAGAATGATTTGTTTTTATGGTAATGAAAGGAAGGTCCTGACATAGATATGATGGGTCTTCAGAGGATATAGCGTTTTAAGATTGATAATTGATTCCTCAGTTTCATGCTCTTTGCTTAACAGTTCTGCCAATATCTGCAGCACAGACCATACATTCAGAGCAGTGAAAGCGTGCCAAGGACGAGAAGTACACGCACAAATGAAGCATTAAGTCTTTTCCTATAAATACACTCATTGATATTCTATTGCTTGACCCTGTGGAACCAGGCACAATTTTCTCACTGTAGATTTATCCTTAGAAACTATATTTCATAGATAGAATATAGGTTAAAACAAGAACATTGAGTGGGTTGTCCCAGTATGTGAAAGTTTTGCAACATGCTTTATAATCTGCAGTATTGCACTCACTGAAAAATACAGTGCACATTAATCAATGCCAGGTTTTATATGTCAAAAGCATAGTGCAAGTGCTGCATTAATAAAAGGAGTATTCTGGCCAAAAATATTTACTAAGTGGCCGTTTTGATTAATGAATAAGAGACACAAATATCAATGTATTGGTTAAAACCCTCCATAATTGGCTTAAATGTAATGCCCCATTCATGTCACATTTTTGGCCTCCTTTGATGAAATCTGTAAAATATAGGGCAAACGTATTCTCTTTGTTTGCTCTATTTCCATTTCGTATACATTTTGAGCAGCATGTATGAAATTTGGCGTTTAAACACCAAATTTCATGCATATTATAATGGCATAGAATGCGCCAGATTTATGAACCTGACCTACAGAGGGTCATATATCAGGCTCATTCTAGCGCTCAGACGACATTTCTTGATCAGGTAAACCACTTTGAAAGTGGTATACCTGTTTCAGCAGTCAGGCTCCTGAAGCTATAAATCTATAGCTTTGTACGGTTCTAGTGCATCCCGGCTCCTGCACGCCCCCCCCAATATCAGGCACATTACAAAGTACCTCTTGTGCTATGTAATGTACCTGATAATGCGTTTTTGCTCATGCAAATGGGGCTGCGCCTGATGTCGGGCTGAAAATATGCCAGACATTTGGTGCAGCCCCGTTCATACATGTCGCCCTTTGTGTACACAAGATACACCTGCGCATTTGTGTCTGGCACATAAAGTATATATAATGGGAAAAAAGAGCAAACATGATTCAAAAGAGACTTCCATATAGGTTCCTATGGCCTCATCTCAACATACATTGGGATTACCTTTTCAAGGTATCCCAACAGATACCACCAACAGAGACCAGAAACATAATGTGAATGGGGCCTGAAGAGTTATAGGGTGTGTTCACATGGCGTCTTGCGGCACGTACCAGTGCACCGCAAGACGCTATGTGTTTAGAAGAATATGCTGAATATTCACTTTCATTCAGGGAAGACGGCAGGTATAGCTCTCTGAGAGCTATGATTACTGTAATTACGGGGCGTATTTTGGGGCACATTGCAGCACAACAACGCCCCGAAATGTGCCCTGAAATAAGCCGTGTGAACATACCCATAAGCTTGTTCTTTTACTGCAGCCAAAATAATCTTATTGTAGCAAGAAAAAATAAAAATTAAAAAATTCTATTAAAACTAATAAAAAGTAGGAAAATAAACTACTGTTTTTTCACTGATGTCACTAAAGAACTCAACTAGACAGTTCCTTCTTCTGAGTGTAGTCTTGTGTATGCTTCTGACTTCTATCTTCAGTCCCGATACATTAGGATTTTATAGCACAGCAATAAAGAGGACCTGTTATTTTAAAAAAAAGTGCTGTTTCAGATGTTGAAACTTGTGGGGGTCTGGTTGCACATTTCCCCACCAATCGCTGGAACAAAGGAGCAAATTGGCAGAAACATGTTTTCTTAGACTTATATTTTTTTATGCCCTTCTGGTTACCCCGGTGGACTCTATATGTGGTGAAACATATTGACGGGGTTATTCTACAGTTTTATTGGTGAGTTGATAGTGCTTAAATTCTTGTCTAAGCATTCAACTGCAATGGACTCATACATACTACTAACTTAATTTATTCTCTGGTAGTTTAAAAGAATATGTATACTTAGACACAAAACGATGTATAGTGCACTACACCTTGTATTTTAACCTTTGTTTCTTGGCTATACAATAAAAGTAAAGGTTTGCAATAATTATTAGTAGAGTGGAAATGGGTCATTAGTTGCCATTTTGTAATTTTGAAACAATTGAAGCAAAATTATATACAGGTTCAAAGAAAGTCTGTGGCCTGTATGCCAAAACCCCTGCCTTCCCCAAGAAAGCAGAAAAAGTCAAATAGCAACCAGACACTTTTTAATTACAATTTCTGATATTTCAGCATACTTTTGGCAGTAAAAGTTGTGCATATAGGCACTACCCTCCTGAGACACTGGAAACATGGTCCATGGCCATGTATTCTAAACTTTATGCTCTTATGAAGATTTTGACTTGTCTTATTTTTACCATACTGTTATTGAAACACAACACCAATTTTTTTTACCCTAACACAATGTGGCTGGTAATAATGAATGTAAAAATAATCCTTTATTAGGAATTTCTTAAAAACATTATGAATAAACGATGTGGCGCACCAGAGATACTGAAGAGCTTATGTGTTTCGATCTATACAGATCATAATTAATCTAGCTAATAGGAAAAATATAAAAATAATCATTTATTAGAAACTTCATTAAAAAAAACAGCATGAAAAAATGATGTGGTACACCAGAGACAGTGAAGTGCTTATGCGTTTCGATCTATACAGATCTTAGTTATAGTTGGTAATAATGCCCAGGATAGATAATTTGGTATATATACATACTGACACTGCAACCAGGAGCAGGGGGGTCCAATAGGGCAGTACGGCCAGTACTCCTGTCAGGGGCCCTAATCAAAAAGGGGCCCACTGATATGTTAAAAAATAGGAACTAGTAAAAGTTGGGGGCCTCATTTGATTTGGCTGTATGCCCTGAAACGGTTAATAGATGACTAATGGCAGCCCTGATCAGGAGGATATAAATAAAAAAGCAGTGATAGACTAAGAGGCTATAAAATGCTGAACAGAAAGCATACAGATTCTACCCCAAAATTTGTATGACAACGCATCCCATCACATTAAATAGGGATCCACATGCACAAATTACAGTATGTATTTTTACTTCCCCATCAAAGTCAATGGGGAAAATCTGAGATAAATCTACAGCATACTTACAAAAGAAAATGTTGTTGAGATTTTGCAATATATAATCCACACTGCTGTTACTGTAATGTGATGCAGATTTACAGCATGCAATTCAGCATTGTATCCGTCCTATGTGCATTTACCCTATATATAGCATTACTGCAGCATGTAGTCCAGCGATAATATCGCCAAGGGAGAAGGTTACAGCATATAGAAATAGATATTTTATTTAGACCCTTCTGCTACACTTCTGCCTCTCCCCTCTGCCAATCCCTTCACTGGCTTCCCATTGCCAAGCGAATTAATTTCAAGTTACTAACCATGACCTACAAAGCTCTCCATAACATCTCTCCTCCATACATCTCTGCATTAATCTCCAGATACCTCCCCTCACGCAATCTCCGCTCCTCACAGGACCTTCTCCTCTGCTCTCCTCTTATCAGCTCCTCACACAACCATCTCCAAGTTTTCTCCCGTGCTTCCCCCATACTCTGGAACTCACTGCCCCAGCACATCAGACTCTCCTCCACCATCACCGGGTTCAAAAGCAACCAGAAAACTCATTTCTTCATGATTGCCTATAACCTACAATAACCTACAATAACCCTGCTGCCACTGTGCTACCCACAAACATGCCTGCCCCTCACCTTCTGTCTCCTCCCTCTTCCTTGTAGACTGTAAGCCCTCGCAGGCAGGGTCCTCACACCCTCTGTTGTGCCAATTGTAAGTCATTCTTCATTATCACTGTACTTGTTTGACATATGTTATATATGTAACTCCCCCTCGAATGTACAGCGCCCTCGAATCAATAATAATAATAATGACTCATGCATGGTGATTTAAATGGACCTCAAACATCAGAAACTATTTGATATAACAAATATGAAATATTATAAGACATTGTGTGAAAAGATGTTGATTAAACCAAGTGATTTATTGAGAATATGGAACAGGATCTTACCTGGTATATAATTTTTTGTTGTTGTGGTGTTTTTCATGTATTATTGACCTCGTTGGTCACATACTGAGATGTAATTAAAGCAATCACTAGCAGAATGATAGCCTGGCTATGGAATCACAAATATTAGAATACCACAACTATGATACCAAAACTTCCAAGTGTGTACACCGTCACAAATTAAAATGGTTAAGTGATTTTGTCCTTCTTGCTGGTTGTATACTTATTATAGTTGACCTAGCAGGATCCATAGGTATCTGGTGACCATGCCCCTCCTCCTCCCTGGATTCCAGCTGCCTGCCTCACCTTTCTATCTGACACATGAGGAATTTGGAACTTTTCCTCAGTCCCCTGCAGCCCATAGACAAGACAAGAAATCTCTACAAAGATGAATTGGAAGCAAGTTTTATTTTTGGCAGTTGCAACAACATTGGTGCTTCTTGCAGGTAAAGCCATCAGCTAAATCTAGAGTCTGGATAAATCTTATACATTGGTTTATGTTCCTGCATATAAAGAGTCTGATAGTTTGTGTGTTTTGTCCCATATGAGAAGACTATCTGACACATTGTGTGATGTTCCTACTTATGGGTATCTACAGTATCTGTATACTTCTTCTACATATTTGAGTTTATCTGTATACTTCTCTTTCATATCAGCATATATCTGTATACTTTTCTTTCATATCAGCATCTATCTGTATACTTCTTCTACATATGGGGTTTTATCTGTATACTCTGTCATATCAGCATCTATCTGTATACTTCTCCTGCATATGGGGGTTTATCTGTATACTTCTCTGTCATATCAGCATCTATCTGTATACTTCTCCTGCATATGGGGGTTTATCTGTATACTTCTCTGTCATATCAGCATCTATCTGTATACTTCTCCTGCATATGGGGGTTTATCTGTATACTTCTCTGTCATATCAGCATCTATCTGTATACTTCTCCTGCATATGGGGGTATGTCTGTATACTTTTCCTGCGTATGAGAGCATATATGATACATTTTCTTTCTAACAACATATTGATTGGTTGGGTACTGTTGGTGTTAATCAGATACATTGTATAACAAGCGATCGGTCTGGTACATTTTGTAGTATTCCATCACATAACAAATCCATCTGATACATTATGTGATATTTCTACATATGAGGGATCTGATACATTGTATGTTATTCCTTTACGTAGGGCGTATGTCGGATACAATGTGTGATGTTTACTCATATAAGGATTTGTCCGATATAGTGTGTGATGTTCCTGCATAAGAGCAGTCTACCTGAAATATTATGGGATGTTTCTACATACTAGTGTCAACATATACTGGAGTCTATATGATATACTGTATGACTATTCTGTATATCTGCCTGATATGTTTTCTACATGTTAGTGCCATGTGACACATTTTGTGACGTTTCTATGTATTATTGAAGTTTATTTGATCTACCAGGTGATGATTTTGTACAAGGGGTCTATCTGCTACATTTTGTCATTTTTCTCATCTAATACAATATGTGATATTTCTGCATATTGGGATGTATCTGATACATTGTTTATTTCCAGATATAGGGCATCTGTTGGATATAACACATGATGTTTCTGCAAATAGTTTATCTGATAGACTCTATCCTGATAAGAGTGTGTGATGTTGTGGCATGTAAGGGATGTACCTCATATTTCTGCCTGGAAGAGCTTATTTGATGTATTTTGTGATGTTGGAGTCTGATATCTTATCTAATTTTCATATGTGGGGTTTACATGATACATTGTCATAGTTTTACATACGAGGCGTTTATATGATACATGTCGGATCATCTGCTTGACTGGTCTATTGTATTGTTGAATGGTTCTGCATATGATAGATCTGTTTGGTACGCTATCTGCATATACGATGTCTTTATATCACACCGTGCAATGATTTTTCATATGAGGGGTCTATATGATATAATGTGGAATATCTGCATGCAAGAGGTATATCTGATACATTGTGGAATAATCCTGCATATGGGAAGTCTATCTAGAACACTGTGCAATGATTTTTCATTACCGGTTTATCTGATATAATGTGGACTATCTGCATAGAAAAGGTCTAACTGATATATTGTTGGATGATTCTGTATAAGAGAGGTCTATCTGATGAAGTGTGTGGTGTACAAAATATTAACTGTCTCATTTTATGGTAAACCCATGTATGAGGGGGTCTTGTGTGATGTGTCTGAATATGTGAAGTCAAAGCAATCTTTATTCCAGATATAGAATAATACATCTATGTCATATGTTAAAAATACACTACATCCATAAATATCTGCTTTATATGAACTTTATTTAAGTTTACTGCCAAAAGTGTTAGGTTTATGTCATAAGAAGAACACTGAGGGTTCACTGTATGTTTTAGGTATGATATTACTTATGTAATAAGTGACCGTGTCTTTTGGAATATAACTCAACGCATTGTTAATGCATCATAACAGCTCTAGTAGCAAAAACGGTGTGGTCCTTAGTATAGAAAAAATATTTAACTTGTGCACTTCATACATTGTATTGTATATTACTTATGATTATAGTGGTTTCTACTCTTTATTTTTTAACATCATGCTTATAGTCTTGTAGCTGGAGATATCCTTACAAAGTACAAAATACAGTATTGGCTTGTTATGTGCTTTAATCTGCTTTCTGTGGAAGTGCATTTGTTTACTTCTTGCTTTCTAGTTTTCCAGGTGAGTGAAGGTGCTGCAGTAAGAAACAGTGATGATGGGGCAGCGGACAGGAAGGAAAGTAAGTAATGAATTTCCATACTGTACATATAGACTGAAAGATGAAATGCATCCAATTAAGAAACAGCCCTGTCAGATTGTTACAGACAGGTACAGTTGTATGAGTCTTCAGTTTATACAGGTGATGTTACAAGTATAAGTTGCTAATTAAGAGAATATAGACCCTAGATTTGTAGCACACACAGTTATCAATACATACATTGGTTTTAAGATGGTGCATTAGAGACTAGTGATATAGAAATCACTGTGCAGAGAGAAATAGAAGGTAACCAGTGAGTTTTTCCCTCATATAAGTAACTGATGATATCAATAGGATGATTTCTAGACCCGAATGTAAAAACCCTCGAACTGCATCCATCCACAGGCTTGAAGAAGATTTTCATGCAGGAATCCGAGGCCTCAAACTTCTTCAAGAGACGTGGCAAGAGATCAACTAAATCCCAGGATGAAATCAATGGTGAGGGTGTTTGCTTTGTGGATTCTTGTTTATTTTTCTGCTCCTCGGTTTCCTTGAAATTCGGCAGGACTCCTGCTGTCACCATAAAGATATATATTACTGGAATGAGATTGTTTGTTCCCATTGGGTTTTAAGACACTGAGCCTGGTTTAGGACCTAAGTACAAGCAGGATTTATGCTAGTAAATAAATGTTTTACTGTTCAGCCGAGTGCACTCTTCCAGTTACCTACTGGCTAAGATGTGTTACGGAGAATTTAATTTGATCCTAAGGCTTCATTCACACAGCAGATCCATGCATGGAGGCCTTACAGAGTCCATATTGTCTGACGGTGTCCTTCTTGCACATGGAGGCACCAAGGAAGATGGTTTTAGGGTAGAATATCTCTTTAATACCTCATCTGGTGATATTATATTCTTGTTGATTCAGATAGAATCCAACACCTCTATGTGCCTACATGTGAAATTGGAGGCATACAGACATAGACTGGGATGAAAAGGAAGTATAGGTGCTGTATTATGGCTGGATAACTTGGAGCTTGTACACAGACGTAATACAGTTTGGTGTCGGACTTAAAGGGGTTGTCCAGCTCCTTTTTTTAACTGCTAATATAGTGCAATGCCTATCAGAAAAAAAAGCAAACAATACTCACCTCTGTGCTGACTTTTGTATCATCAATGCTTCTCTCTGTCCTCTTTCTGGGTCTTCTGTTGTCTTCCGGCTGCAGCTGAATGGGGGGTTGCTGCTGCATCCTCTGATTGGCTCCAGTGGTCATGTGACGTGGCACAACAGCAGCTTTAAAGTATAGGCTGTGAATGGTGACGTTGGGCAATGTCACATGACCTCTGTAGCCAATCAGAGGCTGCACTGGTAACATTTTGTTCAGCCGTTGCGGGAAGACAACAGAAGATCTGGAGAGAGGACCGGGAGACTCATGGCTAGAATGAACATCAATAGAGAGTATTTTTTTCTATTTTCTTACAGGCTTTGCACCCTGTTAGCAGTTAAAAGGGGAGCTGGACAACCTCTTTAAATGTTAAACACCCCAAACCCATTGAGTTTTTAAATTGAGTCCACCTATAAATTATATCAGTGTTAATGAGTAATCCATGCCTATCTTCATTACTAGCCAGGGCCTGTCTTATTATATTCTGCTTGATATATTACTTGAGTAATTGCTGGAAAAACTGTCACATTAATAGTATGAATACACATAAGTCTGCTGAATTTACAGCTTTCATTAGTGATTTTTCTGGAAATCTTGAAGCCTGCTCATAGTTTATTTAGACAGGTTGTGAATGGTGCTATACGCATACAGGCTTTTTCCTTGAACCGTCAGGTATTCCACCACCAGGGCTGTTTTCCTGACTCTGTACAATGAAGGACTCTTTTTACTAATGCAGTATGTGTGTACTAGACAGAGCGGCAGAAAGCGTCTGGTATGTGCTGGGCAGCACCAAGCAGTTGCAGGAGGTGCAGGGCAGCATGGAGAAAATCCTGAGGCTCCTTGTATTCTCACCATCAGCTCACATTACACGTCTCACAGGAATGGCTGGCCGCATTTTCTCTCCTCTACCTGGTTTAGTAGAAACCTTTATGTGAACTGAGTTGTGCTCTGCATCCCTTAAGCTTTGGTGTTTTAACAAGAGAACAAGGTTTTTTATTAAATACTTTCTGTAATATGTAGAATGCACAATGAATTTATTGTAGAAAGTTGACTTTTCCTATCAATTATAAATATTTGTAAGCAGTATGGTGTCATCAAAGCAAATCGAGGTATACTGATGCTCGTCATCATACAGTAAAAAGTGAGCCTTGAGTAGTAAACAATGGTGCACATTTATGGACAATCCAACACCAGGCCTCAGGCCTGTTTGATAGCTCAGTATGATTAAAATACCAAATGCCTGTACCCCATGTACTATTGATATTGGTTCTAAAATGTGCTTGCTCTATTGTTGAACTAGGGGTAGACTTGTTTTACGGCACAGTGGAGGCAGGTCATGTTGAAGCCAAACCTCATGATCTAGCTCTTCCTTTATTCAGGAAATTTCGATAGCTGACAGATCTTATCAATGAATGATTTGGGATACCACTGACCATAACAAAAATAAAAGTTTGCTCACGCGATGTAGGTTTCCTGTGTGATTACGACTGGGTGTGGATTGCAAAAGAACCCGGGAGATTACCCATGGTTCCTTGGATGATACAAAATTGTAAAAAAAGAGGAAATATTCTCCAGTTCCTTTTATTTAAAAAAAAAACCTCTTTATTTAATTCATATCAAATCCGTGATTAGGAAGGACAAAATATACATAGCTGATACGTTTCCTTAAATATACGTCCCTTCGTCGTAGCAAGGTGCTATGTGCATTTTGTCTTTACTAATCATGGACTTTATATGAATTAAAGAGTTTTTTATTTTTATATAAAAGGAGCTGGAGAAGATTTCCTCTTTTTTTTACCACTGACCATAGTCACAGAACTATTCTATCCTGAGTCAGGAGCATGGGGGAACTGGCTAACTAGAATACCATAGAATCCTCTGGAGGGCCCAAGCTCTGACACAATATATACACTTAATATTTCAGGGCCCAAAGGTCTAGAAGAGGACAACCTCATTTGTAGCTGACTTTAGAGCTAATCACTACAGAGCCTATTAAACTCTACATATGCAACGATTACTGGACTTAAAAAAACTACTTAAAGTGGCCACGTTCATATTCTGTATAGACAGAGGGTAAGCCCAAGGAATTTCACTTTGAGACTACTCCGATGCAGGTTGGCAACAGAACCTTGCAGAAGTCTGCCATTTTCTCATACAGTGAAAATACTTTTGGAATTTTTTTTTAAATCTCATTTTCCAAATGACCTCTGAAAAATACGAGCTGAAGTCTGATTGAATTTTGAGTGTTTTTCTTTTCTTTAAAACTAATAAGTCAATGGTACGATTTTCTACACTCAACATTTTGATCCATTAAAAAAGGAATGGTTAAAGCTAGTGTGAATAGTCTCAAGGACCCTTCCCACTTATATTGTGAATAGCATTCCACCCTCCCCCCCAAATTAAACATATGTGTTTCTTCATGCATTTTTCGAAGCATTGCAAAAATGTGTGTATTGGTATGTGAATTTTTTTATGCATTGACATTTTTTTTCATCAATAATCATGTGATCCATCACATGACTGCCAAAGTGGAAAAATTATACAAAAAACACAAACAAACTAATTCAACACACAAGAGTATTTTGGGTGCAAAATAATGAAAAATTATGGCGGTCTATAGGGAGCAAAATTTTACAAACTGTCTGAAGACGTGCTTTGGTTTTGAAATCCGACCTCAGAAAAGTCTGATTTTCTATTGAGGTCTTTGGGAATGATTTTACAGTCCGTTTTTCACAGATTTAAAAAACAGATTCGTTTCAAAAACCAACTGTAAATGCTTGCCATGTACATGGGCCCGAACGGTCCTAAAATACATTAATATAATTTGACCTCCTTGATTATTTATTCTTTTGCCAGTGGATTCCCTGCCAGTGGATCTAACTAACTTTCCTTGTAATAGAAATGTCAGGATGACCATTCATATATTATTGCACACAGATCATTAGCCAAATACATTACTACTCTACAACTAATGACAGGTTTGCGTTACGGAAATGTGGCTTTTCAAGTTGCAGCGGTCAGATGTGCCACAAACACCCATTAAACAACCAGTAAATGCAGTAGATTGCAGTGTCCATATAATTATGGTAAAAAATGGATACCTTTTCATGTCTCTGTCAACAGAGATATTAAGTTCTTGTAAGTGCCTAAGAGAGATATAACTTCTGCCCCTCTCAGATCAATTCAGCAGTGTATTATACAACTGAGTCACATTATCATGATCACTTCATACTTTCAGTGTCAGTAGCGCGTAGCTCATAAAGGAAGTCACATGTTGTAAGCTGTCTTCTGGATTTATAAGGTATCTGATAGACTATCTTCAAATTTATCCATCATTGCTATCATGGGCAAAAGGGACAAAACTGGCTTTTAGGCCAAGAGTTACTGGCTTTTGGGCCAAGAGTGGCATTCTTTCTAAAACTGGGCAGTTTGTGAACTGTTTAAGTGCTGCTGTGGTGAAAGTATAGACAAGTCTGACATTAGGTGGAAGAACATGACCAAGACTTTCAAGTACTAAGCCCCCTAAATCTCCAGACTTCAACCTAATTGAGCATCTGTGGGACCACTTTGATCATTGTGTTGGTTATATGAATCTTTCCCCATGCACCCTCCAACAGCTGTGGGTGCAGTGCAGTCAGCATGACTCCAGATACCTGTGACAACCTTCCAGGACCTTATTGAGTCACTCACAGCCTGTCTGTCTAGCTGCTGTCCGTGCTACACATGTCAGTTACTTTGGCTATTAGCTGGTGATCATAGAAATGTGACTTGACTGTGTATTTTTTCATAGTTCAGTTTATTTAGTGGTCGCATAGAGCATATTCCGCAATACGCTGGGTGTTTTAGAAGTAAGCACTGGCCAGCGCATACTTCTAAAACACTGACAGCAGGCACTCATTGGCTTTCACTCTCCCCAGTGCATAAACTCTGTTAAGAAGTGACATGTCAATTGTTATCCCTGCCGTGTATTATACACCAGGGAAAACGTCGGTATGGAGAGCTATGAATTACGTGCCGAAATACGCACTGCAATACACTGTGTGAACATACCCTTATCCTACCAGTACACAGTGTGAGGAATACACCTTTATTGTGCTGCTGGCAGAACGTTAGAGAAACTCTTAATTCCTCATTTACTATCGCTTCCTAAAAGTTAGACAGCATAAACATTGGATACGGCCACATGACACATGTCAAAATACTCATTAGATTCTGAATTCTAAAACTGTGTTGTCTGATGAGTATTTTGATGTAGTTTTCAATGTGAATTCTTGGAAGTCCCTTTAATCTGTATGGGGTTTTGGACATGAATCCAACATAGAAATATTTGGGACTGGTGTTTATTAGCTTGAAAAACTCCGTATTATTGAATACATTTTTTTTTAAAATGTTGGTTTTGAAATCCAACTTGAAGGAAATTGTGTAGACTACAACTTATATTTTCAGTTGAGGTCTATGTGAATGGTTTACACTTGGATTTTTTCAGCTTTTATAACTTGAATCTGCATGTAAATCAGACTGTAAATCACTGCCATGTAAACGGCCTCTAAGTCTAAAAATACACCGGGATTTATCACGGTGGCTCATGCTGTCTGATAAATTTGGCACATCTTTAGATTTGTTTATCATTTTAGAATAACTGATGATTTTTAGCGCAGCATGTTGCACTGTGGTCAAACCCTCTTCCCTACAAAGCCAGGTCCCCATGTCAGAGAGGTCACCAGAAGTCTCTATTGCCCATAATAAATGTATCTGTGACACACTGGGACATGCTATGCCAAAAAGACACCACTTTTGGCCTCCTCTTACAACACTTTTGTGCTGCAACTACAAAAGTAAATGTGGGCTTTGTCTTCCGTCCTCTGTACAGATAGTTCATTAATGAAATGGAGCAAAGACCAATTTCTTGTACAAATTACTATTTGGGGTTATATATAAATGAAACCTGTAAGTAAACATTAAATTATGCCCAAAAGAAAAGAAAGGCTATACCACAAAACACAAGAAGCAGTGCAGTCAATGCAAAGTAGCTGTTGTCTGAGTTACATTTGTTTGTAGCCACCTATCTGTCGCTTATCTTAAAGATGAAACAATAAAGAAAAAGAGGTTTATATAAATTGCTGGCGAGAGCCATAATCTTTCTTCTCCTTTGGGGACAACTGGATTCATTAAATGTTTTCATTCTGTTGGCAGCCAAAGCACATGAAGCTTAGAGACCAACATGAAAGTGGCAGTGTGTCCTTTTCCTGCTCTCTGATTAAATGACATTTCAATGCGGTCTTATTCTGTAGTGTAGTGTTTCACTTAAAGTATTGTGAGAAGGCACAAGGCACCGTATTGGATGGCTGATATGTGTCACCGAGGTTTCTGATCTCGGTGAAGTAAAGCCTGATAGCCGTACGTCAGTATCGATAGATATTTGACTTTTTGTTTTTTTTGATAGAAATGACTGCTGGAATAGCAGTGGATCTGGGTCAGGCTTTTCTGGAGCAGTCCAAAGAGCAGGGTGGGTGCATCCAGGCCTGATCTTGTGGCCTACTTAAGGCAGAAAGAGCAGGATGCGTGTGGTGTTTTCTCAGTCAGAGAGTTGGCCTGACTGGGACCAGCGGTAGAAGTCTGTGCTGCAGCCTACCATCCACTGTATACCACATTCCCCTGATCTGTGTGGGGAACACACCCAGGGAACTGCCAGAGACTTTGAGTGATCCACACAGACTGTATATGTTGCTTGTTTGGGCTGAAGTTAAGCCTGTATGCCTTTTTTTTCGGTTTGGTGTGTAACCCTGGCTAAATAAACGCCAAGAGACTTTAAACAAATGCCAGGGATGGTGTATTTTCTTTCTACCACTGAGTTACATCCCCACAATTGGTGGAGGATGTGGGCACAGACCCGTCGTACATGTCCTGGGTCAAAGCAGCAGTGCAGAGCCAAGCTACAACTGCTAACATGGAGGAGCTCATTAAGCACCTGGTTCAGGCGAATCTGCAGCAGCAGCAAACCACAGAACAGCAGCAAGAGGCTCATACTGAAGCCATGCAGATGCAGCAAGCAACCAACCAGCGGCTGATGCAGCAGATGGCGATATTGACGGATGCCGTGCGGGCCCGGGAAACTCCAGCTCCGCCAACACGTGATAAGGGACATCGGGCTAGAAGGACTGTCAGGGCAGCCCTCCAGAAGATGACTCCGGAAGATGACATCAAGCCGTTCCTCACGGTGTTTGAACGGGTCGCCGACCGGAAGGCGCTGCCGGCGGAGCAATGGGCTGAGGTGCTGGCCCCCTATGTAACTGGGAGCCCCAAAAGGCCATTATGACCTCGGGTTTAAAGGGTGCAAAAATGTACTCAAAATTAAAAGCGGAATCCTGGCACGTCGGGGGTTAGGTTGGCGGTCCGGGCCCAGAGGGTACACCAGTGGGGGTACGGTAAGGGCCCAAACCACCGAGGTCTAGCTATTTACTTTTTGCATCTGTCCAAAAATGGCTGCACCTAATATGCTCCCCGGCGCAAATGGTCAAGTGGGTGGTTATGGACCGATTCATGCACTTGCTTCCGCATTCTGTACAGTGCTGGGTAGCGCAGGGTGATCCCCAGACGGCAGAATACCTAGTAGGTCTTGTAGAGAGATTCCACGCTATGGAGATCCCTAAGGGGCCCCGGGAACCTGAAAACTCCCTTTCTGGGGGAAGGCCGGAGAGACTGGGACATACCGAAGCCAGGAGCCAAGACTCCCTGGGAGGGTCGTGCCAAGGCCAGGGGAGGCCCAGATCCGGTGCCTAAAGGAATGACCAGGGATATTGTGTGCTGGAGATGTCGGGGCCCGGACATATAGCGGCTAAGTGTCCGCTCACGTCGGAGCCCCTGGACTGCTCTGCGACCCGCCCAGTTGCCTCCTTTGCACATCCACATGCAGTGCCCTGGACAACCAAATGGGAGGGAACCCCAATATGTAAAGTTTACAGTGAAATGCACCAGGTTTTCGGACTACTGGACTCAGGGAGTTTATCACCAAATCGGCTCACTCCCACATGTGTTTGTTCCATGGGGAAAAAATTGGGGGGCACATGTACACGGGACCAAGGGTTTACCCAGTGGCCCAGGTTTAAACCTGACAGGCTGGGGGACCGTGTCACACAATGTTGGGGTGGTGCAGGGTCTATTGCACGATTTAATTGTGGGCCGGGCCTGCCCTCTGTTCTGGGACCTGTGGTGAAAATCGTCTCTGCCAAGTCCCACACGGTGCTTGGACCAGGCTACTGGGGAGGGACATAAGACAACCCCAGAGTTCCCTTTTTCAGTCCTGGTAGGATATAATGAGGAAGAAGACTCATCAGACAAGTCTGTCCCTGAGTTGGATGTATCTAGACAAAATTTTGGGACCGCCCAACTGCAGGACCTGACCCTAAAAGGGGCACAGGAGAACATGATGGTTCTCAATGGGGTACCCCAGGAGTCGGGGGCTGAAGAGCGGTTTCCGCATTTTGCCCTGAATCACAATCTGTCATACCGAGTCACGGACGAGGTGGTAGAGCAGTTATTGGTTCTGGGACCCTATAGGCGTATGGTCCTGATATTGCCTACACCCATGTGTTAGGGGGTCATTTAGGGGCAGACAAAACGCTCAAGAGGATACTACAGCATTTCTATTGGCCAGGGTGTTACTGGGAGATTAGGGATTTCTGCCAATCTTGTCCCACCTGCCAGGTCACATCCCCGTTAACACATTTTCGTAGCCCTCTGGTGCCGCTGCCAATCATTGAGGTCCCTTTTCATAGGATAGCGATGGATCTGGTAGGGCCATTGGTGAAGTCAGTGAGAGGTCACGAATACATCCTGGTCATTGTTGATTACACCACCCGTTACCCGGAGGCCATCCCTCTGAGTAACCCCTCATCCAGTAATATTGCAAAGGAGCTTCTCTATGTCTTCTCCCAAACAGGAATTCCCAAGGAGATCTTGACGGATCAGGGAACCCCGTTCATGTCGAAGGTAATGAGGGAGCTGTGCAAAGTGTTGAAAGTTACGCAGCTGCGCACATCAGTCTACCATCCTCAGACGGACGGTCTTGTTGAACGCTTTAACAAGACCTTGAAGGCCATGCTGAGGAAAGTGGTAGAGAAGGATGGGCGGGATTGGGACTATCTCCTGCCGTATTTGCTCTTCTCAATTAGAGAGGTACCCCACGCCTCCACGGGGTTTTCACCCATCGAGCTTTTGTATGGGAGGCATTCTAGGGACTCTTAGATGTCCCAAAGGAAACTTGGGAACGTGAGGTCACCCCCTATAAGAGTGTAGTAGAGCATGTGGCCCAACTGCAGGAGAGGATGTCCAGGGTGATGCCGATCGTCAAAGAGCATCTTCTTCAAGCCCAAGAAGCGCAGGCCCGGGTCTATAATAGGTCCGCTAGGATAAGGCATTTTAACCCGGGAGTACTTTTATTAGTACCCACCGTGGAATGAAAGTTCCTCGCTAAGTGGCAGGGTCCCTATGAGATAGTGGAAAAGTGGGGGAGGTGAATTACAGGGTTCACCAGCCCGGGAAGAGGAAACCCTTTCAGATTTACCACGTCAATTTGATAAAACCCTGGAAGGAGAGAGAGCCTCCTGAGGTTTCTTGCCTGATGTCCAAGTCAGAGACCAACATAGAAGCCATAAAAATCTCAGAGCCCCTATCCCCCTCCCACAAGCAAAAAAGGGGAACTGCTGCAGAGGAACCCGAGAAAAACCCGTTTTACCCTTTAAAGGCCCCCCCAAAAAAAAAAATTCCCCCACCATGTGATAGAGCATGGGATCCTCACAGACCCCAATGTGAGAATAAACCTGAAGCCCTATAGGATCCCTGAGGCCCACCATGAGGTAATTTCCAAAGAGGTACAAAAGATTCTAGAACTAGTGGTGATCGAGAGGCCCAAGAGTGGGTGGTCCAACAAACCCATAGTGCTAGTGCCCAAGCCAAATGGAGAATGGAGATTCTGCAACGATTATCACAGACTTAACGAAGTATCCTCAGTGGATGCCTACCCTATGCCCCGGGGGGACGAATTGATCGAGCAGTTAGGTCCGGCAAGGTATATTAGCACCCTCACCTCACAAAGGGATATTGGCAGTTTCCCCCTGTCAAAGGATGCTAAAGAGAAACAGCTTTCTAAACTCCTGAAGGGTAATTTCAATACGTCCGAATGCCGTTTGCTTTGCAGGGGGCCCTTCAGAGGGCGATGGATCACGTTCTACGCCCACATAGGACCACCTACCTAGATGACATCGTGATCTTTAGTCATGACTGGGAGAGCCATCTCGGCAAAGTCCAGGCCGTGCTAGATGCCTTAAGGACAGCCGGGGTTACCATCAACCCTAATATGTGTGCCCTGGGGCTGGAGGACACCAGTACCTGGGTACATACTAGGGAAAGGGAAATTAAGCCCCAAGTGAATAAAGAAAGAGGCAATCCAGAAATGGCCCCACCCCCTCAAAAAGCAGGTCGGGGCGTTTTTTGGGGTATCATAGGATACTACAGACATTTATCCCAAAGTTTGCGGAGATAGGGGTTTTCCCTTGACTGACTTAACCAAGGCAAACCCAAAACAACAATGATAAAGTGGTCCTCTGAGGCAGAGAGGGCTTTCCAGGGGCTCAAACAGCCCTATGTAGGGAACCAGTGCTAGTAGCTCCGACCTTCTCCGTGAATTTGTGGTCCAACCGATGCCCCCTGATGTGGGACTGGGGGCCGTTATGTCTCAGGTAGTGAACGGGAAAGAGCATCCTGTGATAAACCTAAGTAGGAAACTTTCCCCTGCAGAACAGAATTATACCATCATTGAGAAAGAATGCCTGGCCATAAAGTGGGCCTTGGACTACCTGTTAGAAAATTCAGGCTAGTGTCCGACCATGCCCCACTCATGTGGATGCGGGAGAAGAAGGGGAACAATGCTCGGGTTACTCGCTGGTTCCTTGCCCTGCAGGATTTTTTTATTCTCCCGTTTTTCATAAAGGCCGAGCAAGCTGTAGGGGAATGCAGATGCCCTCTCGAGGGTGCACAGCCCGGTGGTGGAAGGTGCCCAAACCCCCGGCTTTGTGCAGAGGGCGTGTAGTATGTGAGAAGGCACAAGGTGCCGCGTTTGATTGCCAATATGTGTCACCGAGGTTTCTGATCTCGGTGAAGTAAAGCCTGATAGCCGTACGTCAGTATCGATAGGATACTGACATTTGTTTTGTTTTGATAGTGTTACTGCTGGAATAGCAGTCGATCTGGGTCAGGCTTTTCTGGAGCAGTCCAAAGAGCAGCGTGGGTGTACTGTTCTCAGGTATCCAGGCCTGGTCTTGTAGCCTACTTAAGGCAGAAAAAGCAGGATAGGTATGGTGCTTTCTCAGTCAGAGAGTTGGCCTGACTGGGACCAGAGTCTGTGCTGCAGCCTATCGTCCACTGTATATCTCATTCCCCTGATCTGTGTGGGGAACGCACCCAGGGAACTGCCAGAGACTGTGAGTGATCCACATGGACTGTATACGTTGCTTGTTTGGGCTGAAGTTAAGCCTGTATGCCTTATTTTTCGGTTTGGTGTGTTTGGCTAAATAAACGCCAAGAGACTTTAAACAAACACCAAGGACGGTGTATTTTCTTGCTACCACTGATTTACATCCCCACAGTATAAGTTGTCTTGCACTACTTAAAGACATTTTCCCAAAATGTAGATGATCAGTGGTTGCCTGACTTCTGTGTTCACATCTGCATTGAGCAGTGGTCTTCTATGCTCACTTGCTACTGCATTAAAAAGCAATGGGATGCCTGAAGATAGCGGAATATTGGGTGCACATACTAGACTGCACCCAATCAATTGCCATATCCGGTCAAGAGATGGATTTTGATAATGTGAAAACCCCTTTGTAGGTTTTTTATGTTTAGAATAGTTACCGATACAGAGCTCCGCATTCTCATTCATGTGTAGAGCTAGAGACAACAGTTCTTCTTTGCACCAGGAGATTATTTATTTTAGAGCACCACTAATTCAAGGGCACTGTACCAGCCAAGGATTTCAGGGACTTAATATATGACAAATACAATAACACACTGATAGGGAAAGGGAGAGCACCCTGCCCGTGAGAGCTTACAATCTACAATGAAAGATGGGCGCTACACAAAACAACTACTGACTAAAAAGAATTACCTTTATTAAATAGTAAATAAAAAGTGAAAATATTTAAAAACACCAATTAGTAACTGAACAGATACACAGAAGCCAATAAAATAAACATGGATGGGTGCAGATTTCATTCAAATAAAATAAAATAATATTGTAATGAGACTGCACCGATCCTTATCTGTTTTATTGGCTTCTGTGTATCCCTGTTCAGTTACTAATTGGTGTGTTTTTAAATATTTTCACTTTTTATTTACTATTTAATAAAGGTAATTAATTTTAGTCAGTATTTGTTTTGTGTAGTGATTTCTGATAGTTATACTGACTTAATTATTGAGAAATTGTGGTATAATGAAAGATGGGCAGACAGGTGGTGAGGTACAGAGATGTTTGTATTATGTAGTGGCAGCAGGGGTATGGTAAATTGTAGGCTATTCTGAAGAGGTGGTTTTTTAGAGCATATAGGTGGAGAGAGTCATTGTTGGTAGTGATTCCCAGTATGGTAAGCACGAAGAAGTCTTGAGACAGCGTGTGAGAGGTGAAAGAACAGTCTTGTAGTAGCAGTGATCCTGAAGCTTAAGAGTTGTCCCCCACAGGTTTCAAGAGCATGAAAGAAATTCTCTGTCACTTCCTGTTCATACTATTTGCATAACTCCTTGCAAGTTGTGCTTCAGATGCAATTAGATTAGATTTTCTCAACTACTCAAAGACTTCTACTGATCCCCAAAACAAAAGCCTAATTACAGAGCTTTTTACGTCTGCAGCACAGGGAACTGAGACACTGCTGACCTGTTGATACCACTCTCTGTATCTCATTGAACAAAGCCCAGGAGATTTGTTACAGGTCAGTTACTGAGGAACTGAATAGCCAAGGAGGTAATAAATCACTTGTATCTCTTTAGGGAAAACAGAGAACAATGCAAAATTGAAATGTCTTTATTTTGTGTTCCCTACAATTTGAAAGCTATTCTTTGTAGCGAGACAACCCCTTTAAAGGTTGTCTCACTGCCAGGCATATTTGATGATCTGGTAAAGGGTCAGGATCGCTGTGGTTCCCTGTCCATGATTTACAGGAGATTATGTGACAGAGTGCTAGCACCAATTAAGGAGTCGTTTTCGTTCGTGGGAAAAGGAGTTGAGAGACCCCAAGATCCAGCAAAAAATCAGAGTAGGGTGGGGGAAAATTAGAGCTTCTATTATTAACAAAAACTGGAGGTAAATGTTCTTCCGCTTGGCTCACAAAGCCACTTCTGCGTTTAATCTTCCGTTAAGAAATGCCCCGGCGCACTATCTCAGGGAATGTCCCAAATGTAAGCTACAGAAGGCCGACCTGTTACATGGCATATGGCATTGCCCGAAGCTAAAGACATATTGGGATGAAATTCTGTTGCTGATTAGAGAGGTGTGGAATGTGGAGGTGCAGAGTGATCCTTTAAGTACTATTTTCCTTTATATCCTTGCAAACGATAACAGGACGGGAGAGACTCCTGCCTTATTAAATCACAAGGGGGTGCACACGTTATTGCTGGTTGCTAAGAAGTGTATCCTAAGACATTGGTTGAAAGAGAGTGTCCCGACAAAGGATGAAGTTATCCTATTGATTAAGAGATTGTTAACCATAGATAGGATTGAGGCGGAAACAAATAAGAACTCTTTATCTGAGAAGTTCTTTAAAAAGTGGAAGAGTTTTATAGTTAAAACTTTTTCAGATGAAGAGGTAGGGGGCGCTGATGGATCACTTTCGCACTTCTGATTACTACCTCAGGGAAAAATTGGCTGGTTCCTTGGGCAGACTAGAGGTAGGGGACGATACATGACCAGGGAAAGTCTGGGTTGGCTAAGATAGGGAAGAAAGGTTAACAAGAGAGGAATTCCCACACTGGGTAGATTTGATACTTAAAAATCATTTTTTGATATTTATTCCCTTGAGGGGGGCAAGGAAAAGGTGGTTTTTCTTTATAAATTTTTTTAAGGTGAATAAAAAATTTTTCCACTTTTCCGTGGTTGTCGCATGTGTGTGTGGTTAGGTTTTGAGGAGGTTGGCTGTTTATTAGTTGGGGAAAAATTAAATTTAACAGTTTGGCCCAGGTTTATCTTTTAATGGATGTATTTATTTATTTAAAAAAATTAAATGGAAATTAAAAGTTTTTTAAGAAACCCCTGTTTAACAGAGCATTTAAATGTTACATATTGAAGTGTTATCTATATATTGTGATGTGATTGTTTGTACAGGATGATATCTTTTCTTCTCAATAAAAATCATTGTTTTAAAAAAAAAAAAAAAAAAAGGTTGTCTCACTACATAGATTCCTCTTACCTCAGTCCTGTTTTATTGGTTTCATTTTTAACTCAGGGGTGTGGTTACTGGCATCCCATAGGCTGCAGTGGAAGCCAGGTCTGTAGCTATAGCAACCAGTGCTGGCAGCCTATCAGGAGAGATTGAACAGGTCTGTAGATATAGCGACTTGAGGAGCTGATACCACCCATACAAGAGGGGATATTTAGGAATAGGTAGGACACTGCTAATGGACATATATTGCAAAGTAACTTGTTTTAACATAAGAAGCAATTCTTGAAGCGAGACAACCCGTTTAAGGCAGAGACGTATGGCGGGGAGAGGTTATGGAGAGCCTTGTATATCATTGTTAGTAACGTGAACTGAATTCATTGAGCAATTGGAAGTCTGTGAAGGAGTTGGCAGATAGGAGAGGTAGAAGAGTAGTGAGGGGAAAGGTGGAGCAGCCAGACAGCAGCGTTGAGGATGGATTGAAGGGGATAGAGAGTACTAGATGGGAGGACACAGAAAAAAAGAGTGTTGCAGTAACTCAGACATGAGATGATTACAGTAGATGTCATCAGAACACTTGTGAAGGAAGGAGGAAAAGAAAAAGCCAGGAACATTTGGGAGAAGTTAGGTCAGAGTGGGTAGAAAGAGGAGAGGTTGTGAGAGCAGGTAGGTCCCTGGTCAACAAGAAAAACAGAAATGGTTATTGAAATTATGCTCTGGTAAGGAGTGTCTGTAATTCCCAGTACCATGTAGTGGATCAGAGGACACAGGGAAATGATGTGTGGAAAGAGAGGAAGATTCCCTTCCCACATAGATCCCGCCAAAGAACAGGTCACAGGAGAGACATACAATAGCTCACAAAAAGTAGTACATTTTTGTAAATATTCTATTATATCTTTTCATTAGAAAACACTGAAGTGATGACACTTTGATACAATGTAAAGTAGTCAGTATACAGCTTGTATCATAGTATAAATTTGGTGTACCCTCAAAATAACTCAACATACAGCCATCAACACCTAAATCGCTGACAACAAAAGTGAATACACCCTAAGTGAAAATGGATAAATTGTGCCCAATTTGCCATTTTCCCCCCATGGTCTTGTGACTCAGTGTTACAAGTTCTCAGGCGTGAATGTGGAGCAGGTGTGTTAAATTTGGGGTTATCGCTATCACACTCTCTTATACTGGTCACTGGAAGTTCAACATAACCCCTCTTGGCAAAGAACTGTCTGAGGATCTGAAAAAAAGAATTGTTGTTCTAAAGACGGCCTAGGCTATATGAAGTTTGTCAACACCCTGAAACTGAGCTGCAGCACAGTGGTCAAGCCCATGCAGTAGTTTAACAAGACAGGTTCCCCTCAGAACAGGCCTCGTTATGGTCAACCAAAGATGTTGAGTGCAAATGCTCAGCAGCATATCCAGAGATTGTCGTTTCAAAATACACGTGAGTACTGCCAGCATTGCTGCAGGGCTTAAAGGGGGGAAGGGCTGGGAGTTGACCTGTCAGTGTTCAGACTATACACCTCAAACTGCATCAAATTGGGCTGCATGGTTGTCATCCCAGAAGGAAGACTGTTCTAAAGCTGATGCACCAGAAAGCATGCAGTTTGCTGAAGATGGAGTCAAGCGTTTGTGGCAGCAACTTGGTGAGTATAAAGACAAGTGTCTTGCCTACAGTCAAGCATGGTGGTGGGAGTGTCATGTTATAAGGTTGCGTGAGTGCTGCTGGCAGCTAAAGTTCATTGAGGAAACCATGAATGCCAACATGTACTGTGACATACTGAAGCAGAGCATGATCCTCCTCCCTTCTTAAACTGGGCCAGAGGGCAGTATATCAGTATGATAACCACAAACACACTTGCAAGAAGTCTGCCTTGCTAAAGAAAATGAGGGTAAAGGTGCTGGATCGGCCAAGTATGTTTCCAGACCTAAACCCTATTGAGCATCTGTGGGACATCCTCAAATGGAAAGTGGAGGAGCACAAGGTCTCTAACATGCAACTGATCTGTGATGTCGTCATGGAGGAGTGGAAGAGACCTGTGATGCTCTAGTGAACTCCATGCTCAAGAGAGTTAAGGCAGTGCTGGAAAATAATGGTAGCCACAAAACATTGCCACGTTGAGCATAATTTGTCCATTTTCATTTAGGGGTGTACTCACTTTTTTGAGATACTGTATAACAGATGGTTTATCAAAAACCACGGTTAACAGACAGATACATTTAATATCTGCATGGCTTTCAAGTTTACAGGTTAATAAACCCACTTTGAGTTGTTTGGCCTACAATCTCGTCAATATTACACACGCTTAGACATGTTTAAATCACATAATTATGTCCAGAGGAAGGTTAAACATATGGAATTATCAAGACATTCAGCGGGAACTAACTCAGCTAGTGGTGCTACAAGCAGCCACAATTTTATAATTTAACATTGCATTAAGGGGAGTTGTGGAGCTGGAATTTTCAGCTGTGACCTCTAGAAAGATATTATGTATAGAATTTTGGATTTTTAAGACAATCACATTTTTGGCTAAAAAAACCCACGTAGTTTAAAATATAGTCACTAAGTTACAGAGATCTGTGAATTTTTTTTCTAAATAAATCCCTCAGCATAAATTAATTTTCCTCTTGTGTTCTAGCTGAGAACCGCCAAAGACTGGCAGCAGATGAACGCCGGAGAGAGTACTATGAGGAACAGAGGAATGAGTATGAAAACTTTGTTGAAGAGGAACAGGATGGTGAGTTACTACTCCAGTGGTCCCTCAACATACAATATTAATTTGTTCCTGGATCGCTATTGTATGTGGAGACCATAACTCTATAGAAAACTGGTAACTGGCTCCAAAGCCTCCAACTGTGACCTCACCATCATGCAAACTGAAAATTAAAAAAAAAGTTATGCAAATAACTTACACAGGCAAAGCAAGTCCTTATCTATAAAAGTCAGAGCTGCTGGAAGATGGAAATCATTTTCTCTCATGAAGACATTCTTTGGGTCATGTACTTTATACTCAAACTACTGTAAAACAAGAAAATGGGGCCCTCACCTGGAGTCCAAAGAAGCCGATTATCGTAATACATGTAAAGAGCATTATAGAACATTAAATGCTGCACTATACTGTAGATAGGTTCTACTAGACCTCCAATCAATGTATACACATCACTTATCCAGGGGTTTTCCAAGTAAAATATCCATGATAATTGACTCGATCAATATCTGGGATGTTGTATGTTGTGTATGGTTTTAACATACAGTTTTCCAGAAAAGACCAACATATGTTGAAAACATTGAATCCAAGGGCCATTGTGACTTGAGGGACCACTACCAGGGAATTCTTACAAGCTGTTAATTAACCATAAAACTATGGTGTGTGCATATTTTTGTCACTGA
Source organism: Phyllomedusa bahiana (assembly GCA_025379985.1). Taxonomy (NCBI): domain Eukaryota; kingdom Metazoa; phylum Chordata; class Amphibia; order Anura; family Hylidae; genus Phyllomedusa; species Phyllomedusa bahiana. The sequence goes on from JAODAL010003659.1 coordinate 103,698, forward strand.
ATCCATAGAGGGACAAAGAAACAATGTTATCCTTTATTGCCAAGAAATCAAGGAAGTAAAATAGTAAATTTCTTTTTATTAAATCACATAACCAAGACAACTTGAATAAGTAACATTAGAAAATTGCCCAACAGCCAAAGCTCTTCCTCCTACACATAAGGAATACCTAAGCATTTCCAAAAGGCATGAAGAGAATACCATGTTCTAGTTCTAAAAGCTAATGGACCATATTGATAATTCAGAAAGGAGCAACCATAATAGAAAAACATGGCACAATTAAGTCCTAGGTTGCTTACGCATTCCGCAAGTGCCATATTGGTAGGAAAGCAGAAACTTTATGACCAAAGTTCACTACTTGAAAACTTCAAAATTATAATAGGAGGTTTCCTGGTATCTTACTCTTTATTACAAGTACCAGGCAACAGGATTAAGAGTTGAAGGCTTTTTTGGTGACTTATGTTTGTATATGGCTTTCTTCAACTGCCGTATTTGCTCCAGTAAGACTATGTTGAAAAAGATTGAAGGGGTTGTTTTAGTGTCCAGATGAATAGGTTAATAGATTCAACAAACTCCTCCTTAGCTACAACCTGCTAGCTCAAGGCCTGTTTTATGAAGTTTGCTGAAGATCGATTTGAAGGCATTGGTGCTTATATCTTAATAGTGAGCACAATTATCAAAGTGTGTTAATGCAAAACACATTTATGATTGGTCTAGAAACCTTACGTTCTTGGTGCAAGATTAGAGTATTTTAGAGGATCATTCTTAAAGCATGTCAAACTAGTTCCCAATTTTCAAAGCAGTTTCCCCAGTAAAGCTATAAGTTCCAGGATCTTTTCCTACCCTACGTCTATGTTCCTCCAACCTCAGTTTCTGTGAATGCACCATGCCCTGAAAATCCAAACCCCTTTGGTTACCTGAGCTTCAGGCCCAACCACATTGCCACTTTTTTTGTTTCCAGACTACAGAACTACTGAGCTTCTAGTTATAAAACAGCTGCTGTGGAACGTCAGAAAGACCACAGAACCTTTCATGGATGTACATTACAAGTGTCTAACTTTTTGGACACATGACATTTTTCCACTGGACAACCCCATTAACTCCAAAATATTGGTGTTCATGTTTGTTAATAAGACCTTTAATTTTCATCAACAATAGATGAAATCACATAGTGGCTTCCGCACTACGTAGCAGTTCACGGTCTCCGAGTCAACTGAGAAAGGGAAATCTGGACATCGATGACATATGTTATTGCTATGCCATAAATGTCTGAAGTGAGACAACCCCTTTGATTTCATCGGACCATTATAAATTACAATGGATCCAAGGTTTGTAAGAAAAAAATAGGTTTACACACAATCACTAATAACAGAGATAGTTTTAAGTTTACAAGATATCAAGATGAATAGAAAATTTGTAATAGATACATGTTGTGGACATGCAGGAGATACATTATGTTCCATTTACTAGCTAAAGCTTATAAAGTTTATTAATATGGAAGCAGTGTCAGCATGTAAAAATAAAATCTAAGATGCAGGAAATGAAAAAAACAAACAAAAGTCAGTCTCCTGGCTAAATACATTTTTGTTTATTGTGGAGGTGAAAAATTTGGGGAACAGAGATATTTTTCTGTTTGTATTGATGTGCTTAATCATAATATACAAAAGAAAACATTTAAAAAGGATTAGTAACAATTTCCAGTCTTGTAGTAATGCAGTGGTACTCTTGACTTTCAAAAATCAAACATTCTATAAAACATGTGTCAGACTCCGTTGTTGACAGAATCTGGCAACTTCATTTTATGTGGCCCTAGAGCGCGTAGGCATAGTAAACAAGGATAGACAAGGTCTGGATGAAGCCAACAACTGGCAGAGGTTGCACCATCACGGATTCAGTGCTCTGCATGTTCAGCAAGTCACAGATGGCACAGCTCAAATAACTTGGAGGCACCTTAGTCACCCTCTAAGCCCCAAGGTCTATCGCAATTAAAAAGGATGACAAAATAGCACAGAAGGTGCAAAAAGTGTAAGAAGATTTAGGAATACAGACAATAGGATTCCAACTGCAGTGGAATATCTGTGGAATAAAATACACTCACCGGCCACTTTATTAGGTACACCATGCTAGTAACGGGTTGGACCCCCTTTTGCCTTCAGAACTGCCTCAATTCTTCGTGGCATAGATTCCACAAGGTGTTGCAACGATCCAATTGGTACCAGGGGGCCCAAAGGTCCCAAAAGAAAATATTCCCACACCATGACAACCACCACCACCAGCCTGAACCGTGATACAAGGCAGGAGGGAAATCCATGCTTTCATGTTGTTGACGCCAAATTCTGACCCTACCATCCGAATGTCTGCAGGAGAAATCGATACTCATCAGACAGGCAACGTTTTTTCCAATCTTCTACTGTCCAATTTCGATGAGCCTTGGGCAAATTGGAGCCTCATTTCCTGTTCTTAGCTAAAAGGTGTGGCCCTGGTTTGGTCTTCTGCTGCTGTAGCCATCTGCTTTAAAGTTCGCCGTACTGTGCTTCAGAGATGCTCTTCTGCCTACCTTGGTTGTAACGGGTGGCTATTTGAGTCACTGTTGCCTTTCTATCAGCCCATTCTCCTTTGACCTCTGGCATCAACAAGGCATTTCCGCCCACAGGACTGCCGCTCACTGGATGTTTTTTTCTTTTTCGGACCATTCTCTGTAAACCCTAGAGATGGTTGTGCGTGAAAATCCCAGGAGATCAGCAGTTTCTGAAATACTCAGACCAGCCCTTCTGGCACCAACAACCATGCCACGTTCAAAGGCACTCAAATCACCTTTTTTCCCCATACTGATGCTCGGTTTGAACTGCAGGAGATTGTCTTGACCATGTCTACATGCCTAAATGCACTGAGTTGCCGCCATGTGATTGGCTAATTAGAAATTAAGTGTTAACGAGCAGTTGGACAGGTGTACCTAATAAAGTGGCCGGTGAGTGTATATACCAATTTAAAATTTACCATTTCTAAAAATGTAAAAAGAAAACAACAAAAAAAACACACAAATAAAAAACTAACAAGTATGGCACATATCATCTGTCATGAACTCAATGAAGAATAGATTTTTTTTTCCTGATACTTCTTAATTGTGCAGGTTTATCACTAGAAAACCAGACCAGATGCCAGCAGGAAAACATTTTTATTAAGAAAATTCCCTACTTTGCCTTTCAGGGCTTTGATAACATTAAGAATGGTATACAGACCCAAGATACACTCTTGAATAATCTCAAACTTATTAGGAATCAAAAGTTTAACAAAGGGTGGCCTAGAATTATATAAACTAATGCAAGCTTTTGCAAACTTTTTAATACACTTTTCTACTCCCTCAACATTTAATGCCTGTGTTTGCTGTCAGTGACCTGTCACTTTCAGAGGTTGTGAACCGAAAAAGACCTATTACTTATCAGGACTGAGAATTTTCCACTTTGTGTCCAATCCTGGTGACAGCCCTTATCGATTTATTTTGTATGTCTTCTCCATACTTTTTACAACATACTGTATTTGAGTTATAGACTATATTAGAATACAAGCATAAAAAAACAGTGTAGAGATTAGTGTAAAAGGATAGATTAAGTATAAACCCTCCAGACAGAATAAAAACGTTGCCAAGTCTGGACATAATCTATAGCTATACAGTAGCTATAAGAACAAAGAAGAAATGTTGGTTTTTTTAGTCTTTGTACTCTGTCTTTCTAACTTGCATTCTGAGAACTTGTACAAGTTAAGGAATTTAAAAGCATGCTAGAAAAGTGCAGTGTTTCATTTTACTATGTGTTTGTCTAAATAGGTCTAAACTGGCAAATAATTCACAGTGTAGTTATATAAAACATATTTGTTAATAAAGAGCAAAATAGAAGCTCACTATTCTTCTCAATATCCTTTTTTGACAGAACAAGAAGAACGAACCCGCGAACAAGTTGAGCAGTGGCGTCAGTGGCATTATGATGGACTCTCTCCTTCCTACCTTTACCAACGTCAAAACATTTAAGAGCTATAGAACTAATGTATATAGAACAATTTTCAATTAATAACTCACTGAAAGTTCTGCTACAGCTCAGCAGTACTAGTAGCCAAAAAGCATAGGTTGTATAATCTTTATCAGTTTATGTGCAGACCATTTGTTGCTTACATGCAATTTGTCTTGTTGTAAAATTTGTTCCTTCTCCAATGCTCTCTTGCAAAGAAAAAAAAAAGTTTGGTAGCAGTTAAAAGCTTTCTTGCGTATTAATATGGAACATATTAGGGGAAGATATAGTATTTGTTTGTGGGATTTAAGAAGCAATGTTTAAATGTAAAAAGTTCAAAATTGATTCAACCCAAATAAAAGTTGTAAACACAAGTAAAATGTTACCTTATCATTATCGCCACAATTCGTTTGAATATTCAAATAAAAAAAAAATACAAACTCAGAGGTATGCAACTACACACACATAATGGCGAACTGGCCACTACAGATGTTGGGGGAGAGAAGGTTCGGGCCAATGGATAAGGGAGATAAGCTGTCGACATAGTGGCACACATTTACCCTGCAATAAATAGCAGATGTTATTCTTGTTAGGCTATGTCTACCCTATAGTGGACAAAAAATGAGCTGAAAACGAATTACTTAAAACGTCAATAAAACTGAGTTTTCTGTCCACTGCCTGTCAAAAGCAGCGGAAAAAAAGGCCGTTTTTTGGCCGCAATTTGCGTTTTTTGGTGTGTTTTTTACAAGCGTTTTTGCTTGTCCTCAAGTCTGTTTTTAATGTACGCATAAATTAAGCCATTGGATGCAACTCCGCCCTACAAAAGGGGATATAAAGCACATTATTGCATTTATATGTGATCTTGTAGTCGTTTCACACATTTTGGCACTAATAAAGTTATATCGCGTTTGCCGGCAAAAATAATTTTTTTTAATGGATTTTGGTGCTAAAATTCGTATTTTTACGGATTTTGCCGCTTATAAAAGTTCTCGCTTTTGTCGCCAAAAATACGTTTTTACGGATTTTGGCGCCAACACACTTATTTCGCTTTTGCAGCAAAAAAATCTGTTTGTAAGGATTTTAGCACCAAAATCCGTAAAAAAAAAAAGCCCAAAATCCGGAAAAATAATACCATAGTGCTAAAAATCCGTAGAAAAAAACTATTTTAAACGATAAATCCCGGCAAAAGATGTACTTTTAGCAACAAAATATGTAAAAAACATTTTTAGCGACAAACGCAAGATAACTTTAGAAGAGCCAAAATCCGTAAAAGGTTTTTAGCACCAAAATACGTAAAAAAAATGTATTTTTGCATAAAAAGCGTGTTTTTAGCGACAAAAGCGAAAAAACTTTAATAGCACCAAAACCCGTTAAGAAAAATGGGATTTTTGTACTTACCATAAAAACCTTTTCTCGTCCAATTCATTGGGGGACACAGCCCCATGGGTATAGGCCCTTGCCTTTGGAGGCGGACACTAGGCGGATGAAACGTGTTAGACCCGCCCCTACGGCCTATATCCCTCCTGCTGACGCCAGGCTGATCATTTGGTACAAAAGCCGTGGCCGAGAGGAGGAACAAAAGAGAACCTTAATTCCCTAGCGAAAAAAATCGAGGGCGGGACCTGTGTCTCCCAATGAATTGGACAAGAAAAGGATTTTACAGTAAGTACAAAAATCCCATTTTCTCGCCAATAATTCATTGGAGGACAGCACCATGGGATGTCCAAAAGCAGTCCCAGAGGGTGGGCAACTAGCAAACTTAATCAGCAGTGACAAGCATCAGCCCACTGCTACCTGAAGTACCTTACGGCCAAGAGCTGCAGCAGCCGAGGCCAAGGCATGAGTTGTGTAGAACTTAGAATATGGGCCGAAGCCCAGGTGACAGCGTTGCAAATCTGCAAAAGCCAAGGCTTGAAGCCGAACCAACCAGGCGGCCCCAACCGCTCGTGGGGAGCGAGCCGTGACCTGCGTAACTATGGACCAGATCCGGCTGGCAACGGTGGCCTAGAAGCCGCCAGGCCCTTGCAAGGACCCTCAGGAATGACCAAGAGGGCTGTGTGCACCTAAAGGATCCAAAACAAAGAGGTAGAACCGAACGGCCCTGACCATGCCTACCCAACGTAACAATCGTCCTCAAAGATGAGAGGACGAGGAGCAGAACTATGTCTTGATCTATATGAAACGATCAAGACAACGATGAAACCCTCCTAGGGAAACATGACGGAACAAGACACAGAGTATCCTTTTTTTTTAAACAACATTTTATTGACACAAAATCATAATCCATACAGATATATACACTCACCGGCCACTTTATTAGGTTACACCATGCTAGTAACGGGTTGGACCCCCTTTTGCCTTCAGAACTGCCTCAATTCTTCGTGGCATAGATTCCACAAGGTGTTGCAACGATGCTCAATTGGTACCAAGGGGCCCAAAGAGTGCCAAGAAAATATTCCCCACACCATGACACCACCACCACCAGCCTGAACGTTGATACAAGGCAGGATGGATCCATGCTTTCATGTTGTTGACGCCAAATTCTGACCCTACCATCCGAATGTCGCAGCAGAAATCGAGACTCATCAGACCAGGCAACGTTTTTCCAATCTTCTACTGTCCAATTTCGATGAGCTTGGGCAAATTGGAGCCTCAGTTTCCTGTTCTTAGCTGAAAGGAGGTGGCACCCGGTGTGGTCTTCTGCTGCTGTAGCCCATCTGACCTCAAAGTTCGCCGTTACTGTGCGTTCAGAGATGCTCTTTCTGCCTACCTTGGTTGTAACGGGTGGCTATTTGAGTCACTGTTGCCTTTCTATCAGCTGGAACCAGTCATGCCCATTCTCCTTTGACCTCTGGCATCAACAAGGCATTTCCGCCCACAGGACTGCCACTCACTGGATGTTTTTTCTTTTTCGGACCATTCTCTGTAAACCCTAGAGATGGTTGTGCGTGAAAATCCCAGGAGATCAGCAGTTTCTGAAATACTCAGACCAGCCCTTCTGGCACCCAACAACCATGCCACGTTCAAAGGCACTCAAAATCACCTTTCTTCCCCATACTGATGCCGGTTTGAACTGCAGGAGATTGTCTTGACCATGTCTACATGCCTAAATGCACTGAGTTGCCGCCATGTGATTGGCTGATTAGAAATTAAGTGTTAACGAGCAGTTGGACAGGTGTACCTAATAAAGTGGCCGGTGAGTGTAGTAGTGGACATGTATAACAGCGTCATTAATTTTCTACATACAATGTTCATAATAATCCAATCTTGATAACTTATCTCTAACAACAAAAAATAACCTAGCCTAACTTAAGCCAAAAATCTATACATGAACTTGTGCCTATGTGCCTTGTCACCTTCTCTCGCCACCTATATGTCAGAGTCCTAGATAACTTTAAGTCTTATTTTGCAACCTTCCCAAAGTGCCCCTTAAAGCTGCACTAAGATACCATTTGGTATATTGAAAAACAGAAATTAATTTATCTATTACAGAGTATCCTTGTCCTTCCGCAGACCCCAGAACAGGGGCCTGCAGATAGAGCTGCCCGTACAGACACCTGGTCGATAGAGGTGATGGCCACCCAGAAGGCCACCTTCCATAAAAGTAAACACAGGGTGACTTCCAGTGGAGGCACGAAAGGTGCAGACTGTCAGATTTCCCAAACAAGCATTGTATCCCACGGTTTGATAGGCCTACGAACCAAAGGGACCAAACGCATGACCCCCTGCAATGAAAAAAACCTTAACCTGTGAGCGGAAGCCAGCTTGCTCTGCACAGACACAGCGAACCGAACCCTGCCCTTTCAAGTGGGAGAGAGCGAGCCCGAGCTCCCGGCCTGATTGCAGAAAAACGGCACCCTTGGAGAAGAGCCTACCAAAGGGTGAGAGTTTCTGGGCAACAGACCCGGGTGATCTAGGGTTGCAGTCACAACAGCCCTGCTGTGAAACTGCAACCGCGGTACAGTGGGTTGGAGCAGAGGGGCCTGCGACAGAAGGCCTGGGCGTAAAGGAAAACGGTCAAGGACCGTTTGCCAATCGGGCCAGAGGTCTGCGTACCCCGACCTGCGGCCCTAATCCTAAGGTGGAGGGCACAGCTGGTATCCTTTCGGACTCGAGGCACTTGAGCTCTCGAGGAAGAAGGGCCCAGGGTTAAAAAAGATGGGACAGCCAACCTGCCCCGGGCGGGAAATGGAAATTTCCCCCGCCAGGGCAGGGGGTTTTGGGCCCCGGGCCCCAAACTGGGCACAAAGGGGTTGGGGCGAGATGCCACCATGTCGCGTCTCGCTTTCCTCCCCCCGTCAAGGAAGACGAAGACTTAGATAAATTGGCCAATTTTGGTTTTCCCCCCCGGGAAAGGGGGAAGGGTTGCCGACCGGGGCCCGGGTACCGCTGCATTTCCCAAAGGCGAAGGAACCCTTAAAGTTTTTCGGGGGAACTTCAGGCCCTCGGGAAACCCAACCCAAAAAGATCCGGGGGAAACCCAACAATCGTGGTTTGGTGTTGGCCCCGAACCCGAACTGGGTCCCCCAGATGAGAGGGGAAACCCAATGAGGAGCCCCCAAAGGAAATATTTTGGGGGGTTTTGAAAATTGACCTGATGACTGGTTTCCCCCGGGGTGACTAGAGACCCGCGTAAACCCAGGAGCCAGGAACGGGGCCCCCCCCCTGGAAATGCCGGCGTCTGGGAGGGCCCCGGGCCATTGCGGGGGAAAAAATTAAACCTTCCTTAAAAGTAAAAAACCCCGGGGAAGGCGGGCCCAAACCAGCCCAGGGGGAGACGAGCCGGGGGGTGGCAGGCGCACTGCTGGGGGCCCAAAGGGAAATTTGGGGGACCTGCGTCACTGAGGGCGGGTTCCCCGGCTGCAGGGAGCGGCGGGGATTGCAAAAAAAGGAAATGCCTCGGGGGCCCGGTCCTAAAGCTCCCAAAAACCCTCGAGGGAACCCTAAAGAACATGCCGGGTGCGATTCGGGGGAACAGGGGGGAACTAGGGCCCCTGTAGCTTCCAGACGGGAGAAAAACCCTCGGAAAACCCTGACTGGTTTTAAAATAATCCCCCGAAAATTCCATCCAAAATGATGGAATCGGCCCGGGGAATTGCTGCAAATTTAAACCCAAATCCACCGAAGCGCCTGAAAACTCCAGGGGATCCGATGCTGACTCGGCAGGCGCAATTGGGGGGGACCAATCCCCTGATGCGAGGGTTTCCGCCCATCAGGGGTGGCAGGAGCTATATGGAAAAACCCCTTTGGGGCAGCGTGAGGCCGAAAAAAACAGAGCTTCCGGAAAAAGGAAACAATGTGGGGGGCCTCCTGTGAAAAAGCCCAAGGGAAACCCCCTGGAGACCCGGGACTTGGGACGGAAAAAAAAAACCGGAGGGCACTAGCAGCTGAAAAAAAATTGTGCTCCGAGAGGCTACCGGTGAACCCGGGGGGGACCCCCCAGGGAAACCGGGGCCCCTAAAATACCGGTTGGCTCTTTAAGGGCCCCTAGGCCCAGGAAACTGCCCTTCATGGGAACCCCAAAGGGATTTTAATTTAAGACCCTTGCTCAGACTCGGAGGCGGGGTTATCCCCCCCTTGCCCAGGGGAGTGGGGTTGCCAGAGGTAAAACCCCGGAAAGCCAGAGCTGCAAAGGGGCGGAGGCAGGTTTCAACCGTGCGGGGAAAGGGAAACAAAATGAATCCGGGAAAAGGCGACCCCGCGAAAAACCCCGGTATCGCTGACCTGAATGCCCGATCCCCGGAAGGGAGGAAATGCCCCACCCCAAAATTGATTCTTGGGTGGGGGCCGGCTCCCCAGGGAAAAAGCTAGTGGGCAAAAAAAGGGGGCCCTTTTGGTTCTGCGAGACCCCTTTTGTGAATGCCCTGGGAAGGTGGTTGAGGGGGGGAACAACTACAACACTCTGTGGCCTCCCAAAAAAAACGCTTACCGCAGACGACGGAAGCGAAAACCCAAAAACTCCCTTGGGGGGCGCAACCCCCCCCCAAAAAAATTCCCGCTCCAGGAACGGCGAAAGGCCCCTTTATTGGGGCCCACGCTTTTTGCCAAAAAAAGGGTTGACACCAGCAAGGAAATTACTGGGGGCCCCAGAAGAAAAATCTGAGAAAATGGGAAGCGGGATTCCCCAACCCCCTGTGGAAAACTTCCAGCCCAAAAGCCCTGCTGCAGGTTTCTTTCAACCGACCATGCAAGCTGAAATGCGGGGGAAGCAAAAACGCAGGTCGCAGGGGCTGCCCCGGCCACCCCCCAAAGGGGGGAATTACAAAAAACCCCTGAGGACGCCCGTTTTGTGCCGTCCCTCAAGGGGCCCCCCGTCCAAGCAGGGGGTGGCCATAGACTACTTGAGGGGTAACTGGGGTGTCCCCCCGATGGGCCACCGACCCCTTTGACCTGATCCTCCCGGAAAGGGCAAAAGGGGAATTAAGCCATTGGTGGAAAAAAAACACCGACCCGGTGTTTCCAATTAATGGCCAAAAGTTCTCAATTTCAGGGTGCAGGGAAACCAAACGTGTCGGGCCCGCCGCCCCTTTAAAGGGGGGAACCTTTTTTCCGGTTGGCCCGAGGGAAACCCTTAAACCCCTTTAAAGGGGTGTCGGACAGCCCGAAAAAGGGTTTTTTTACTGCTGCGGGCATCCCATTTTAACCCCGTTGGCCAGAGCCAGGGGACAGGGGAGTCTCCAACAGAGGCCGTTTTTCCAGGCCCCGGGGTTTTTTCCTTTTGGGTAAGGGGTCGGGGCCGCCCGCTTTTCACACCATCAAAAGGGGCAGGGGGGGAAAATCCAGAAAAGGGCCCTATCCAGGCTGGAGCTTTCACATCCGTCCCCAAATAGGGCCCCGGGTAAGGGTCGGACCCCCTGCTGTCACGCCATTTAACCCCGTTGGGCCCAAAACCAGGGACAGGGGGGTTCCAAAAGAGGGGTTTCCAGGCATGGCGCGATCACAAACCGTCCTTAATAGCCCGGGTAAGGGTTGGGACCCCTGCTGCCCCCATCAATCTCTATCTGGCCAGAGTAGAATCAGGGGTTCCCCCACTTAAAGAAGCCGTACCCAGGCAAGGTTCTATCTCCGCCCCCGTCTGATGGGAGAGAGTCGGGTGAACGAGGCAGAGAGAACTCCAACCCCCTTAGTAACACTCCGTAGGGGCTGCCCCAGGCCGGGGGGGCCCATGGGAGGTGCGAGGGGGGGCAGCAGCAGCTATGGTGTGCCCTTTGGGCCAAAACCGTAACCGGGGTACTCTGTACGGGGTCCCACTGCATTGACGATATGAAGGCCCATTATGGGGCCCCCGACCCCCGACAGGAGGCTTGGGCCCGCAGGGACGGTAGGGGAGCGCGTAAAGGACATAGTGCACTGGGGCTAGCCATCAAGAATATCAGTGGCAGGGGGGCTCGAAACAAGTCGCCACGTTTGACCCCCGGGGGGGGTTTAAAACACTTAGCCCCGAAAAGCGACATGGCTGGAAAACGCGGGGGGGGATGGTGGCCCCCAGGGGGCCAAAACTTCCATCCCAAGATGCGGTCTTCCCCAAACTTTAGGAGAAGCCCGGATGCCGAACGCCCCTAAAAAAATGCGTTTTTGGCTCAGCCCCCCCCAAAAGGGCCCGGGCTGCTGGAGGGCTGCCCAATCCAGGGAGGGGCCCGGCCCATTTGGGGGCCCCCCCGGGGCGGCCCCGGGCTGGGAGAGGGCGCGGCCTATTGCGGCCGAAGCCTCCCGAACCGGGGGGAAAATTTTAACATGCGGCCCCGGCGTGAGTCGGAAAGGCGCCGGAATGCCCAGGATGGTAAACAGCCCTCAGCCAAAAGGCCCTCACACCCCCCCAGCCCCCCCACAACAGTGGTGCCCCATGGTTGCCCCAAAAGCCCAAGCCCCACGGCAACCTGTCCCGCTGCCTTGGGAGCTATAATAGGGGGAATACCCACCCATCACTGGGACCCCAGGGGGCAGAGAAAAACGCTGCTGGGGCCAAACCCTTAAAATGGACGCTGTCGCGCGGATTTCCATGTCCCCGCCAGGGCCGGCATGGCCAAGGGGGGGAAAACACCCTCCCTGGAAAGCCCCCCAATACCCGGGGGGAAAAGGGCAAACTGGGGGGCCCAGGAAAAAATGAATTCCTGCGGGCCCCTAAAATGTATTAAAGGAAAAAATCCCCCACCAACCCCCCAAAAAGGGGGAGGTCGAGGTACCACCAATCCGATGTTTGGGCATCGCGGCTCACCCCCCGGTAAAAAAAAACACCCAACGGTGGGGTTAAACCCGTAATCCAAAAAGGGTCCGGGGGCGGCAGGGGGGGGGAGGGGTTTGGCGGGGGGGGGAAGCCCACCACCCTAAAAAAACCTGATGGGTTCCGGGGCGCCCCGGGGGTGGGGGGGGGGGGGGAACGCTTTTAATGGTACAACTACGCTTTTGAAACCCCCCCTGTTAGGTAAGAGCCAGGACTCGATCCCCTTCCCCGCGGGTGAGGCCGGTGCACGATCCCCTTTCCCCCCAGGTGAGAGCCGGGGCTAAATTAAACCTTCCTTCGGGGTGAGAGTGTGTGTGGGTTCCCCTTCCTCCAGGTGAGAGCCGGGCGCTCGATCACCTTCCTGCAAAGGAAAGAAAAAAAAACTTGCGGCAGCGTCTCCCTCCTAAAAAACACTAGGCAAAAAAATGATCAGTCTGGCGTCAGCAGGAGGGATATGGGCCCGTTGGGGGGGTCTAAACGTTTGATCCCCCCTAGTGTGCCCCCAAAGGGCAAGGGCCTATCCCCTGGGCTGTGTCCCCCAATGAATTTTTGGGAAAAAACGTAGTTTTAGTGACAAAAAAAGTAAAATAAACTTATTTTTAGAACAAAAGGAAGATAACTTTAGAAGACCCAAAAAACCCATTAAAAAAAAAACGTATTTTTAGCGCAGAGAAAGGGAACTTTTTTTAGCGCCAAGATTGTAGAAAAAAAAAAAAGGTTTTTTAGCGCTAAAAATCCGTAAAAAGAAAAGGATTCTTGTGCCAAAATCCATAAAAATTTATTTTTGCGTCAAAAGCAGATAACTATTAGCGGCAAAAATCTGTAAGCAATGTATTTTTTGTGCCAAAATACGTAAAAAAAAATATTTTTAGCGAAAAAAATATGAATGCGCAAAAAATTGTTAGCGACCAAAAACATGATCTTTTTTTTACAAAAAAGGTAAACAAGGACACATCGAAACTTGTATACAAAAGTAATCAGAATAAACCTTCTTTAACACCCCCTATTGGGGGGACTTGGGTCTCTGGGTGGGTTTTCATTGAAAAAAAAGTGCCAAAAAAAGTCGGCCGCTTTACATAGGGTCCGTTTGTAAAATTTCTTTCCGGGGTTTGGCGTTTTTTTTTAACTTGTTGGGAAAAGCTACTAGTAAAAAAATAGCGGGAAAAAAACCCCAGTGTAAGGGCAGGGAAAAAACGTTTTTAAAATAGAAGCTAAAGGGGATGATTTTTAGTCGGTTTTAGGAAAAAAAAGGGAAAAAAAGCTGAAAAAAAATGAGTTTTTCTGTGCAGTGGTTTGGGGCATAGCCCTTTTTGGAAACATTTGCTAAACCTTTCCCCCGGGTGGAAAATCCTGCCGCAGAAAGAAAACCAATGAAGCGGGAAAAAATGGGGCCTGAAAATGGTTTTAAAAAAAGCGTGGGCCTGTTTCCAGACCCGAAACAGCTTTTAAAGTTCAAAGTTTTAAGTGCAAAAGCAGTACAAAAAGTGGCAGAAATCAAATTGGTAGATTTTTAAAAAAATGGTGTATTATATTTTTTGGGGGGGTTTCTTGACGGCATTTTGAAAACCCCCAATTTATTGGGTTTCCGGGTTTTTCCGCTAACAATTGTCCTTTGGGTTTTTTGCACTTTATTTTTTTGGTTTTTGGGCTGAATTTTTTGATCCTTTTGGGGTTTAAAGATATACCCGCAAAAATAGAAAAATTAAAAACTGTGGATGAAGTCAGAGGATACTTTCCAAAACCTAGATTCTGTTCAGTCCCTTTCAAAAATTTTAAAAAGACACAAATGGGAAACAGTTTTTTAAATAAAAAAAATTTTAAAATTTATTACAAACATAAATACACATTTTAAATAAAACATCTCTTTTAAAATCCCTTTTGGCGATTGTATTTTAAAAATTTATGATCAGTTAAAAACATTGACCCCCGTGTTTAAAATTTAAAAAATTTTTCAAAAAAGGTTCCTGCATGCTGAAAGCAGAAGTTTTACAGAGCATATGCTTAATGACATCCTGCCCCTAGACATAAAAGATCAGGGGCCAAACACGACCTGAGGGGACCCTGGTCAGTTTTAAAATGAAATGTTTACTTGAGGAAATTATTTTTTGGGGGGAAAACCCTTTTTTAAAAAAAAAAAACATTTCTTTTTTGGGTTGAAAAATGGGGTATATTTTTCAAAAACACCTTTAAATGAGGGATGCAGATTTAAAATAATATAAATAAAAACCTACAAAAATAAGTTTTAAACCAAAATAATTACAAAAAATTTTATTTTAAGAATACAAGGGCAGTTGATAAAAAATTTCAAGTAAAAAGAAGACAAAGGAAATACAAAAAAAAAGCACAAACTATTGCCTTCCATCTTAATACCTTAGAGTCAGTCAAGGGTATAGATAGTTTTAAAAAAAAGAAATTTTGAAAATTAAATTTAAAAAAAACATTTTATTTATCAAAAAAACATTCCTTTAAAAACCAAAAAAACCCAACCTTTTAATGGGAAAAAACCCCGCTTTTTCCTAAATTTTATCCATTACCCAGTGGGGCTTTTTTCTGTTTTTCAGCGTTTTCATTTAAAAGGTTTAAGGGGGAAATTTTTTTTTTATTGTTTATGTCATAGATGTTTGTGTAATATGTTCATATTGCTTTTTTTTTTACTTCCTTTTAACTTTTTTAAAGGGCCCCCTAATGGGATTGGAGGGATTTTGGAAAGGGGAATAGGGTTGGGGGCAAATTTTTTGTTTTTGGGTTTCCATTGGTTAAACTTTTTTTTCTTTTTTTATTTTTATCAACTGTCTTGTATTCTTTTAAAAAAAATTTTTTTTGTAAGGATTTTTGGTTTTTAAACTTAAATTTTTTTTTTGGGTGTTTATTTATTCAGGGCCTTTAAAATTTTTTCCCGAATATTTTAAATAATAAAAGCCCCGGTTTTTGATAGGTGTTTGGGCAAAAATATTTGTGGGCAAACCATCCCCCAGTATATAAAAATTTTACCCTGAGAAAGTTTAGTAATTATATCCATACAGAGGAAGGATTTAAGGGGTGAGGAGAGACACACCCCAAAGAAAAGAAAAATTTTTGTGTAATTGGGTACTAAAAAGGGAGGGGAAAACCAGAAGAAAAAAGGTTTGGGGGACTTGGTTTTTTTAAAAATTTTTTTTTAAGGGGCTATTGAGAAATTTGCCCGGTCCTCTTTCCCTTTGGGGCAATGTTTCAAACCTTCCAAATTTTTTGGGCCAAATTTTTTCCTGTTTAGTTAACAAAATGAAAAGTAAATGAATAAAAAGGTGACAAAAGATTTGTACAATTGTTAACATTTACACACACCAAGGGCAACAAAGTGCAATCCAGTCCCTCGCCACTGCTCTGATCAGTCTTCCGATTGGTAACTGTTCACATACTGCCTTTCAGACCCGAGTCCCCATTCTTTTTTTAATAATTTTAAATTTAAAGATCCCTTTCAATGGGGTTTTCAAAAGTAGAATATAAATCTTTGGGATTGTACTAAGTTTTGTAAAATAATCAACAAAATAGAGGATAATGTGTTATTACAAAGGGATCTGGATAAGTTAGAGGCCTGGGCAGAGAAATGGCAGATGAGGTTTAACACAGATAAATGCAAGGTTATGCACATGGGAAGGAAAAATCCATTCCATTATTACTTGTTAAATGGGAAACTCTGGGTAAAAGTAACATGGAGAAGGACTTGGGAATCCTGGTGGCCTCTAAACTGTAGCAGCCAGTGTCAGGCAGCAGCTGCCAAGGCAAATACGGTCATGGGGTGTATTAAAAGGGGCATAGATGCACATGATGACAATATTATTCTCCCATTATTCAAGTCACTGGTCAGACCAGACATGGAATATTGTGGACAGTTTTGGGCACCAGTTTACAGGAAAGACATGGTAGAGCTTGCACAGGTACAAAGACGGACAACAAAAATAATAAAAGGCCTGGGTGGACAACAATACCCAGAAAGATTAGGGTTTAGTTAAGAGAAATTACGCCTTCGAGGGAGAGGTGGGGAGAAGAGGGGACATAAATATGGACAGAGACCTCTCCCCCTTTGTACCGGTTATCTATTTAGTATCACCATTATACTTGTCTGACCTATGTATGCAACCCTTCTCAAATGTACAGTGCTCTGGAATTAAGGGTGTTCTAAAATAAATAACAAATATGTATAAATATCAAAAGGTCAATATAGGAGATCTCCCAAGATCTATTTATACCCAGGACTGTATCCAGAACAAGGGGCATCCTCTACGTCTTGAGGAAAAAAAGTTTCTACATAAACATAGAAAGGGATTCTTTACTGTAAGAGCAGTGAGACTGTGCCAGAGGAACTTGGCATTTTGAACTAACAGAATTCAAAAAGGGTCTGGATGCATTTCTAGAGTACAATAATATAACAAGTTATAGTGACTAGGATTCTGGAGGAGGGTCGCTGATCCAGGACTTTATTACGATTGCCAGATTGGAGTCAGGAAGGAATTTTTTTTTCCCTAAAATGAGGACTAGTGGCTTCTACCTCATGGGTTTTTTGTCTTCCTAATGTATCAACACTATAGGACAATAGGCTGAAAAGGATGGACGTCTGTCTATGTAACTGTGTATATGCCACATGTTTTTGTATTTTTTTTTCTATCTACAAAATTTGGAAACGTCCTCACTCCCTCACATGTACCTTATTTGCCTAATAATCTGTTAGGCTTCTCTAGAAACCTAAAAACAACAACCATGTGTCCTATGTCTAGGACAATAAAAATCTTTGTATTCCCTTTTCTTTTTACCCTTAAGGTATTTTTTCCTTTTTATTTTGTATCCGTTTTGCTTATTTTAGGTCAATTTTTTGTTGTCTCTTTTTGGACTTGTTTTTTGTAACTATTATACCTTTTATATGAAAGCTCAAAGCTTTAATAACTTTGGTCTTTGTAAAGAAGCCATTACCCTTCTAAGGGCTTGTCCCCACTGCATCGGTTTTCAACCGGTTTTACAGACCGTTTTAAAAACCGTCTATAAACCGGGTGTCAACTTTTAACATGGACCTTAATGGAAAATCTGTGCTGCAGTCCCCACTGCACGGATTTTCCGCCGGACGGTTCATTAGACCGCCGACGGTCCGAGAAACATAGAACACGCTCATTCTCCTGCCCGGTTGAACAAGCCTATGCGAAGAGGGGAGGGGACACTTTTCACCGCAAACAGCGGAGAAAAGCCATCCCCCTGAAGCTGTGTGCACGGCCCCAATACAGTGCAAATACCGGTCGGGATTTCCAACCAGTATTTGCACTGTGCCGTGTGAATGGCCCCTTAGAGTGCCTGAACCATTAGACTGCTAGAGAGCGGTGTGTTGGGTACCTGTTGCCAGGACCGCAGAACACTCAGTTGTGTATGTGGTTTTTGTGTGTGGACTGTGTTGGGAGTGTGATTTATGCCAATTCTACAAACAGAGTGGAAGGTAAATGCAATATTGAATGAGTGGAGATATAGTAGATTTCCACCCCCTTAAGAGTTGCATCTGCATCATGTACTGGGAAAGCGTGTATTTGACAGTGGTGCTTGTTTTGATCTGTAGAGAAATCCTGCTTGCTTATAATCTAAAGTTTTATCAGAGAAAACCATCCACTACAAATAAAAGATCACTCAAAAAATGTAAGCAGTTTCTAGCCATACCTTAAGCATGCCATCTCGTTCCCATTTGAACAGCCCGCACGTACTACAAAGAAAAAGTAAAATAGAAAATTCAGAGCCGTTTTTTAAAGTTAAATCCTATAAAATCTACATTGTGTTCTTTAGGCTTTAATGTCCATGGCAGAACTGATCTCTCTGGAATAGTGTATGCTTTCCCCAGGGGTACACAGTGTCTATATGTTGTAAGATTTCCAGGCTACAGTTGAAGTCCAAAAGGAAACTCTTGAGTTTTACATAAATTTGTGTACTGCGTCTGTAGCTTGATATTAAAGTGGTGTAGGGTACATAAAATTCACTGCCTAGCTCTGGCATAAAAAAAAACACAACTGTTTTTTGTCCTTTGATTTTAAATCAACCCAACTTGTTACATTTGCAGAAAGCAGATGACATATCCTAGTCCCAAAACCATCTTTCACAATGTAAAGGCTAAATAGTTGCTTACTATAGCAAAATATATAAATTCTATTGACATAAAAAAAAAAAAAAAAACGAAAGATCAAATACAATAAAAAAGATGCTCCATATAGCCAATAAAGAAAAACACTATCCCAGAGAATGCCCATAAATAATCAAAGGATTATATAACATGAGGAATACACAAATCCATAGAGAAATGCAAAGCAAATGAGAACATGATGAAATAACGAATACTTAACCAGAGGATGCAAAAAGGCAATCACATGGGAACGTGCACCCCAACGCACGTTTCGCCTGCACTTTTTAAGGGGTGAAAAAAGTGTAGGCAAAAACGTGTGTTGGGGATGTGTGTTCCCAAAAATAGTGAATTTGTCATTTTGTAACCCTTTTGTCAAACAATGTGAGATAAAGCCTGAATTCTAAAATAAAATCATATCATACCCCCTTTCTTATTGAGGTTCTGAAAGTAGATAAAACATCACCCAGCACACTACACTCATGGACGCCTTTATGTACTTTGGTATCAAAAACATTTGGTAAACAAACTTCATAAAATGTTTCTTTCTTAAAAAAAAAAAAAAAAAAAGTATGCACAATCTGACCTAAACAGAGCCAAAATACACAACACCTCCAGGGTTCAAATAAATGATATCTGCATAAAGTTACTACAATAAATAGACAAAAACTTCTTTGCAATTAAGCTGCTGGTAAACAAAGTCACCGAAATGGTGAGTGGAAGACTTTACAGGAGGAGAGAAGATGGCAACAGGTTGCGATTTTTCTTCTAGCAGTCCTCCACAAGAACAACAGAGTCAAACATTTTATCCTGCTTCACTACGTCAACCAAATGCTGCACCAGGAGTATTGCACCTTGGCTTTAAGCTTTAATACAGGTTCAAGTAAACAAGGCCCAGAATATTATGTTGTAATTCCTGATAGGATGAAGCAACCTGAACACCAACAAAAAAAAAACCAAAAAAACAAACATGCTGCATACATTGATGTGTGTGTAGTCTATTGCATTATATGTGATGCTGGAAGTGAAATTTTGACACAGTTTTCCATGTTCCTGAACATATGAGCAAGTATATCGGAGGGTGGTGGGGGAAAGGTGACAGCAGCAATTTCATGTTGGACGTTTTAAAATTTTCCTTTGTGCGAGGTCTGCTGCAATAGACTTTTTGTTTGTGTACAATCCAAAGGTAAAAATTGTGGTGCGGTCAGATCCAGCGACCATAGTGGTGAAAGCCCCTCTATAATTGCTGAAAGAGAGAGACTTTTACCATGCTCCTTCGAATATGTTACACATTGCTCCACCTTGCTAGAAGTAACCTTCTATTCGCTTATGATGCACAACAGTGACCTCGTGAACCATACACCAACCTGCAATGTTGCCCTTTTTTCAAATTTTACATAAGATTTTCCAGTCTCCTGTGCAAGATGTCGCAGAAGTTTCGTAGTTGACTGCAAGTCATCAATTGTGTTCTGTGACACTTTAAAGACGGCCTCCATCATAAGGCATCAGGGATCCCGTTGTTGCTACTTCCTATTACATCTTCTGAATAACACTCTGAGGGTACGTCATGAAGACTGGATCGCTTCCTAAAATCTGTCTGACATCACCAATAGGTTCACATCATGAAGACCCACCACTCTATATTGTACTTCATCATCCTGAAGAGAAGTAGAGTGACTAAGTGAAAGGATACGGGGATATGCAACCCAGAGTCGCAAATTGAAGTTTAAATGTAGCGACGACTGTCTGCCCCCTACCTCATTGCTCGTGGGGGATATCGACTTATTCAAAGCTCCATATAACGAGGAGTACATTGTTTCATTCAAATCGCTGCACCTTAGTGAGTTATTACAGAACGTTCGGAGCCTCTTCCGAGTGATTCTTCTGGTTTAAATTTTAAGATCTAAAAAGGCCTAGTTTTTTTTTTTTTGTTTTTTTTACTTTAGATGCAGAAAACATAAGGTCATGCCATTTTACATACTTTCTTGTCAAAGGCTTTACGTATAAGAAATATAATCTCATTGCATTAGAAGGTGCTGAGTAATCATATCTTATCTCACATTAATTGGATATCATACCTGCATGACTTCTTAGGAAGTCGATCTAGTGCAATTGTCCTGTTACCACATGGACACTTGAAAAAGCGTTTCACACCATCATGCCAATGGAATTCATGATTTTCGCTAACACACGTGTCCAATGGCTTGTAGTGCGTGTACTTACACTGTTAGAAACAAGGCCAAAAACACAAGTCAGTCAATGGCATTATAAAACAGCATGTTTTTATAGCCAACATCCCATAACACAATACTGATTTCTGGAAATACTATAGATCCTTATTCATGCTACATTTCCATTTCTCTACAACATTTTATAGCTTTGTGAATGTATGACGCAAGCAAGAACCTATTTTTTTTTTTTTTTTTTACACTCCCAGGTGAGAATAGTGATGTTCTTGAGTATAACATTTCAGTGAGGTAAATCCCGGTCTATTAAAATAGACCACTATGCCTTTGAAGAGATCATATATAAAATGTACCGTATTTTTCCGACTATAAGACGCATCTATAGTCCGAATACAATCTGAGGCTGGCAGGAGACTGGAGTTCCGTGATGCTGCGGGAAGCCAGCGGCGGGGCTTAAGGGGTTAAACCCCGCCACTGGCTTTCCGCAGCATCGCAGAACTCTTGTCGCCTGCCAGCCCAAGATCTTTCAGTGCGGGCGGCAAGCGTTGGCTGTGGGCCGTATGCGCTTGCCAGCTGCTGGTTGCAGGGACCGGCCGCTCAGTGCGGCGGACGGCTGCTCGGTGTGCCGGACAGCTGCTGGGTGAGGTGGACGGCCGCTCGGAGCAGGCGGGCACTGCTAGCAGCAGGGATGGAGCCGTCTCCATCTCTGCTCTTAACACCTCCACCTGCTGCACACCGTTCCTCTGTCCGTTCATCCCCCTGCAATGTAATTGCAGGGGGCGGTCGGTTGCCATGGCAGCAGGAAGCCTTCATACAGGCTTTCACAGCTGCCATGTATAGGGTGTGTGCACCTATTACACCCTGCTATAGGCAGGGTGTAATAGGTAATGAATGAAAAATCCTATGTACAGCAGTACAACAGTACCGCCGTATATAGGACAAGGAAGTGTGCCTAGTGGTCAAGTGCCTTAGGGGGACTAAATATTAGAGTAATAAAAAAAAAGAAAAAAAAAAAAAAGAAAATGTTATATCACCCCCTTTTGTCATTTTACAAATAATAAAATAAAGTGACACATTTGGTTATCACCATGTCCGTAAAATTCCGATCTATTAAAATACAACATAATTTATTCCATGCGCTGGACACTGTAGAAGAAAAAAAAATTCCAAAACACCAAAATTGTGGGTTTTGGGGCATTTAATAACCCCAAAAATTGGAATAAAAAATCAAAAAGTCGCATGTTTCCCAAAAAAACCTCTTTTTTTGCTTCAAATTATTTTCTTTTTTATCCCCTCCTAAAACCTAGGTGCGTCTAATAGTCAGGTTGCCTTTTTGTCCGAAAATACAGGAATAATTTTTCCCCAAAACCCCATCATGTCTTTCCCTTTAAAGGTATTTACCCCCTGCCCTTAAAGATCTGACGGATGTCAGGCTCTAATCAAAGGCATCTCTTAATTCATTGAAAGGAAGGTAAGCAGCGATCTTTAAAACCATATCTGGTTTACTTATAGCTTTTGGTCTATTATATCAAGGATTGAGAAAGACACCCAAACACAACTAATCCATATCCTTTGTCACAAACAGTTGGCAGAGGAATAGAGAATATATGTAAAGCCAAACTTTAAGACTTTCCTATTACACTCAAATTTTCAGACGTATCATGCACTTTGCACTCACTAGTTCAATACTCACTGTTTTACAGGTCACCACTCGACATTTCTGTTCTCTTATACTTTTCATCTTCTCTTCCATCTGTTCTTTTTTAACAAGTGGTTCAAAATATTTTTCTTGAATTTCTACTTCAGCCTAAACGAAAGCAATAAAACCATGTAAAATATCTAAACACCCAAAACACAACCAGGTTAAGAGGCCTAATTTAATGCAGTAATAGTGTGCATCAAAAAGCAGGACCAGTTTACAATGCTATAAAAACTGCAAAGAAAAAAGTAAGAAAAATTAGCACATCGGGTTTAGTGTTTTCCCTGAAGCACTGTGTTGTGGGAAAACATCCCCCAAAGATAAGGGAAGGAGTTTTTTTTCCCATGTTTGCCCCTGGGTATCCCCCAGGAATTTTTTGGGGGGAAGGGGTTGTTGGGTGGGGAAAAGAAGAAAAACATTAAAACTACTCCCCTGTCTCTCATAGAAACCCCATTTATAGGGAATTTTAAGCTCTCAGTTGCCCCCAAAGGTGGTTTTCAAGATAATGTAGGAGAACATTCACTAACAAGATTTTAGTTTACCTGATCGTGTATTATTCTTTTATGAAAACTAAAAGGACTACCCCCATCAGTACATAAAGGGATTTAGCACACCCCAATTGTTTGGTTTTCACCCTATTAAAATTTTTCTTTTTTTTTTTTAAAGAGATGTTTTTATACCTCCTTGAGGACACCAGTGTGCTTAGATTTGGCTTTGAGAATCTTCTGGAACTCTTCGGACTGCATGTAAGATAGTTGCTCTTTATGTCGTTTCACTGCTGGTTCTATCTCATCTGCAGCTGTGGAAACAAACAAAATCTTACTCTCCGATCAATACTTTTATAAGCCCACACTAGTCAATAATAGGAAAAGTATTTTGCAGCTATTATGTTAAACATTTGGGAGGACATGTATGAAAACTGTCTAGGTCTAAGACAGTCTTTGTTGCCCATTGCAACCAATCAGAGCGCCGTTTCATTCTTTCAGAGCACTAGATGAAATGCAAGGGGAACTCTGATTGGAAACAGATAGTCTTAGGCTATGTTCACATGGCGTAATTGCGGCCGCAATTACGCCAGGTGATTTGGGAATCCTGCGGCGCGAGGGGGGGAGGGGTGTTGGCCCCATTGACATGCACTACTCGCGGCGCATATTCGCCGCTAGTAATTGACTTGTCGCTCATCTCCCGGTGCGTACAATACGATCGTATTGTACGAGCGGAGAGAGGAGGTGTAATCCAAATTTTGGAAAACTGTGGATTCAGTAATTTCGGGGCGCATCCGCTCGTTTAGAGCGCAATACGAGCCCTTATTTATGCCACCTCTTCATGATTTCTTGAATTTCAGTATATATGTTGTACGATGTTGCATAGAATGTAGGTAAGAAGAGTGACAGAAATCAGGCGATACCTTTTGAGCTAACTGAGTATATTTGATAGTGAGCTTTCGAGAGGACTAGCTCTCTTCTTCAGACTGATGTTATGAATTTCAGTACTAAGCTTCTGTAACTGTAAACTCGTTTAGGGTTAAGCAGGTCATAGACATACTTCTAATTGCTCATGTTAATTTTGACCTACACGATTTTGTCTATGTTCTGATTTACAAACACTAAAGAAAATGTAGCTCATTAAAGCTGGAATGACACAAAGTTTTTGAACAAAAACCACCAGAGGGAAACATAAATGCAATTCCCATTCCTTCCTGTTTGGTCCTATTGAGGCTTTGGCTTAAGTACAAATATTGAAAGTGTGATTCCAGACTACAGTAAACTAGTCTATAAAAGGTAGTTAACTGAAATCCTATCAAAAACAGCAACTAGCGAGTGATGCCAAGCTTTGTGATATATAGGATTATATGATTTGGAGCACAATATTTCTATGTAAAAGGCAGAGTAAACCCTGTCAGGGGCCTTTTTAGGGAAAAGACGGAGTCCTGCATACCCCCCTTTCCCTACAGTGATTGTAAACAAAATGATAAAAGAGAAAGCTGCCAAAGAAGGCTATTTGAGCCTTTGATTGGGGAGCAGGGTTTGGGAAGGGCTCCCCCAGGGTCTGAAACCCCGCTCCCAAAACCCCTTTTAAACCTATGGGAATCACAGGTTCAGCTTCTCTCCCCTTTTAAATGCTCCAGGGTAGGGGAGTTTTAAAACATCTGACAGGTTCACTTTAACCTCTCACCAAAAAAGGATGTATGGGTACGTCCTACTGTTGGTAATGGATTAGGGTTTACTCCTTTTAAAAAAATTTTGCCCCCCCCTACACAGGGGGGACGGCTTTTTAATTAAAAAGCCCAAAAACCCCCGGGGTAAACAGCAGGAATAGAGATGGTCGGATTTGTGTTTACCCCATTGTCCCCCCCCATTAAGAGATTTTTGAAAAGTGCCCGCAATTTGGGCCCTAGGGAGCCCGGGAAACCTTTAAAGCAGGCATTCGGGAGCTTTCCCTGTTTGCATTTTTTATTACTTCTACCCAGATAGTTTTTAAATAGAAGTGCCATCCCTTTTCCCCACCTTATGCATTGTTGGATTTTAATTTCCCCGAAAGGAGTACAAGTGAAATTTCTGCCCGTAGGGGGTCAAGTACCCTAGTTGGGGCTTTAAAATTTTAAAAAAAAAAAAAAAAAAAAATTCAAATGTTCAAAACACCTTTTTGTAATTTTACAAATAAAAAACAAAAACCTTACACACAATTGGTTTTCGGGTGCATTTTATGAAAGTCTTCTCAAGGAAAAAAAAATTCTTGAATAAAAAACCCCAAATTGTATTGAATTTAAATTTAAAAATAAACCCCAATTTAATGCCCCAAATTTTAATTTAAAAAACCCTCCCCCCCCGCTAATTGCCTATTAGAAATGGGGGGTTTAAAAAATCAAACAAATATTACAGATTTCCCCCGACATTGGCCCCTTAAAAAGTCAAAAAAGATCAAAAAAAGTATGAAAAGACAATATAATTTACTACTCACAGTTCCCCTAGACTGCAAAATCTCTTTATTATCGTTTTAAAACCCAATATTGTTTAGGGGTTAAAACCCCCGCCTATTCCCCCACCGGAAAAGGTTCATTAGGGGACATTTACCCCTATTTTTCTCGAGTTTTAAACAGAGTTTTTCAGCACCAAAAAAATTTTGCCTTTAAAAAACCCCCCCCGGCTTATACACGGGGTCTTGTCGGCACTTTGGGCGCCCGGGGGGGGTGGGCCCGTGCGCCGCGGGAGCTTCAGTTTTTTGCGGCTCCTCAGGGGTGCCATATTTAACTGAATCCCCAGTGAGCGCACGTGTTCCCGGGCCCCTGCGATGGCCCCCTGCGTGTCGGGTATTCTTCCCTTGTATGGGGCTTTTCCCCCGGGCCCCCATACAAGTGAACAGTTTCCACGCGGAGCAGAGGAAGCGAGCGCCCCCGTGTCCCCCAGTGGATTTTGGGCCCTCTGTGGCCCGGGCCGGAGGTTTTCCCGGGGCCCGGGGAGGGGTGTCATAAGCTTCGGTTTCGCGGCCCTGTTTACGTTTACCCGCCCGTGCGGAAGAAAGGGACAGCGGCGGGAGGCCGGGCAGCCCAGGAGGCGGAGGGAAAGAGGGGGGGACCGAATAGCGGGGGAGGGAAAAAAGTGTTTTTTTTTTTTAAAAACGCTTTCCCATGCCCGCCTTTTGCCTGCCCAGCGGGGCCCCTTTTCCTGGCTATAAGAACCCATACCTACCCTTTTTACCTTCCCCGGGGGACTAATTTCCTGCCTTTTAAAACCCCCTAGGGGGGCTTTTAACCCGCCTTAACCCACCCAGGGGGGGCCTTTTAATGCCCTATAAAAACCTATACCTGCCTATAACCTACCCGGGGGGAAACCTTTTACCTGCTTTAAAAACCCGCCTAGTTGGGGCCTTAAATGGCCCATTTTCCTGCCTAGTTGGACCTTTACCTGCCTTTTAATTGCCCCTTTTGGGGGCCCTTTACCCCTGCCTTAACCTGCCCCAAAGGGGAACATTAAACTGCCTATGTATTTTATTGGTATCTATTTTTTTTTTTAAAATTCCCCAGTAGCCGCGGGTTTTTCCCCACCCTAGGTTTACTCGAGCAAAAGTTTTCCCCGGTTTTTGTGGAAAAAAGTAGGTTTTGGGGTTTTTTGTTATTATATGCCCCCGATTTTTATATGTCCCCTATAAACAGTTCTTTTTTTGTGGGGAAAACCGTCGGGCCTTTTTGTGGACAAAATGTATGTCCGTGAGTAGTGGGGGTTAGTCGTCTTTTTTCCCTATTACTTGATATGTGGTGGTTTTTGGGTATTATCAAGTTTGAAATGGGGGTAGTATCGGAAGGCGCGGTCCCTTTTTGGGGCGAGTGCTCCCCCTTGATAGGTCAGTGGGTTTTTTTTTGTTTGGTTATACATCCTCGGGGGTTTTAAATCGTGTTTAACACTTTTTTCGGATAATTTAGAGATATTATTGCAGTTAGGAACAGAGTGTAAATTTTATTTACTTTTCATCTTTTGTGGCATTTGACATTTATGCAATGTCTGGGTATCAGTAATATTTGTTGATATTTTTACCCTTTTTTAATAGGAAATTGGGGTTTGGGGTTTGGGTTTTTGATTAAATATGCTGTTTTTTGATTTAGTTTTAAGGGAATATAAAATTAAAAATTTGTGGTTTTTTTAAAAGTAGGTTTAATTTTTTTTTCTGTGAGGAGTTTTTGGCTATTCCCTTTCTGGGTGAACTTATTCTTTCTGTGAGACAATCTATGAAAGTCTTACCTAATGAATGTAACATTTATTCGTACACTGAACACTGTAAAAGAAAAAAAAATTCTACCTCCAATGATAAGATGAATTTTTTCCACTCAAGAAAATTTTAAAAAAAATGACCAAAAAAACCAGGTTCCTCCCAAAATTGGGTACCCAAAAAAAAACTACAACTCAGCCTGCCAAAAGGAGCCCTCACTCAGGTCCATAATTTGAAAAAACAAAGTTATTGGTCACGGAAAAGGCGGTGCAGTGCAAATTTAACATTTTTGTTTTAAAGTACCAAAACCTAATGAAAGCTATACTCATTTGGTATTACCAAAACTGTACCAACCTGCGAATACAGATAAGTCAATTCTACCGAACAGTAAACTCCATAAAAAAAAAAAGTCCCACAAAAATGGCGCAATTCCATTTTTTTTTTACATTCCACCCAACATTGAAATTTTTGGGGGGCATCAATGGCATAATTAAAAAGTACCGTATATACTCGAGTATAAGACGAGGTTGGATTTTTCAGCTCATGTTTTGTGCTGAAAAACTCGGCTTATACTGGGCCCACGTCGACCTCGGGTGCGCGATGGCCCAGGGCCGCGGGACACCTGCTTATGGGGGACTCAGGGAGCGAATACAGCAGAAACCCCAAGTAAGCCGACAGCGCCCGGGTGTGTCTTGGTTTTGGGGCACTGTCGGCGATCTCTTCCCCTGTATGGGACTCCTTTTGGGAGTGCATACGGTGAAGTTTCCCAAATGGGAGCAGGAGCGGGGGCGCACCCTTGTCGCGTGGACCCCGGACGGCCGCGACTCGTGGCTGCCCGGAGTTTCCGGAAAGGGAGCGTGTGTCTCCGCTGCCCAGCGTCCGATGACATCCATGCCCGGCCCGAAGCGGGGGACGCCCGGGGGGTGGAGCAGCGGGGGGAGCGAGGTAAGTGTTTGTATTTTTTTTATTTTTAAAACCCTGCCTATAAGGGATATTTACCTGCCTATGGGAGACATATGCCTGCCTATAAGCTTTTCTTGGGGTGCTTTAAGGACTATCCTGCCTATTTCCCGCCTATGGGGGACATATACCCGCCCATTACCCTGCCCCTTTTGGGGGAATATACCTGCCCATTACTGCCCATGGGGGAATATACCTGCTCTACATACTGTGGGGGAATAAAAGGTCTAAATAATATTGGTTCCTTTTTATTTTTTTAAATTTACCAGTCGCGCAGCATTTTTCCCCGTAGGTTTATACTCAAGTAATAATTTTCCATTTTTTGTGGCAAAAATGGTGCCTCGGCTGATATTTGGGTTGGCTTATACTCGAGTATATATATGTATTTAAAAAAAAATATATTTCTACATTGAATATTGCTGTCATATGCCTGTGAGGGTGCACCCTAGTGCTCCTTTGATTACCTTACAATGTCCACTCAATGTATCTTGCACTAATGGCCATGTGTGCTCAGTAGCCTAGTACCTAGGCATGATTAAACAGAAATGGAATACTCATAGGAAAACCACTGAAAGTTCTTTGATTGTATACTTCTAAAGGAAAAAAAAACCATAAAAACATTGTTCTAATTTTATTCTTCTATTTTGCTGCCATTTTCAAGATCTATGTTTGCCGTCAGTGAATTGGAACATTCTTGTTTACCTCTATAATTTTCTGATATAGACTTATTAATAATTTGCTCCGTCTACTGATATCTCTATTATACTAACATAAGCACAGTCACGCTTGCTAGGGTGGTTTCAGAGGGGTTGCCCACTTTTTGTTTTTGTTATGTGTAGAATAATAAATCGTACAATTTTCTGATATAGACTTATTAATAATTCTGCTCCGCTCCTATATCTTTTATATCGGTGCAGTAAGCCTAACTGGGGGAAGGGGGATGTATAGACCACATTTCTGTCCATATTAATCACTACCATAGAGTAACAATATGGACCAAACAAGGTGTCAGTCATGTGACCTCCTGGTGTTCAGTTAATAGAGTTACATAACCTCTATGAGGTAACTGAATGGAAGTAATGGTGGAAAAATTATAAATATGGTGTGTACTAGTATGACTGCTGTCTTTCTAGGGGAGGTCATGTTAATGAAGTTAAAAACCACAACACATAGTGGTCTGTGGTGATGTTGTCATACTGGTGTTAATAAAGTGAACTGTTAAAAGCATGTGGTGGGTCACATGAGTATATTGTCCATGCAGTTGCTCTATTGGAGCCATCTAAGCGCATCTATGTGATTGAGGCCGAAGTGACTAAGGTGTCTGGCATCGGCATGCACGATAGTGGAAGTGATACGACACGGCATGGGAATCACGCATGCGCATAATGTTTATTTGCATGCCGCGGGAAGCTCTAGCATACAGACATGTTCAAGCTGTTTGAACCGAACTATCTTTATACTAGGAGTATCCACTTCCTTGCGCAGGCGCATCTATGCGATTGAAGCCAAAGAGGCTTAGGTGTTTGCGCAATGTGCGCAGTGTGCGCAATAGCGGAATTGACAGGAGGCGGCATGGGAGTCACGCATGCGCTTAGCATTTGCGTGCACACCACGGGAAGCTGCAATACATAGGTAAGCAATGATTGGATTGTTAAAAGAGAGGAGGACTTTATGTACTATTTAAGGGACGTGGTCTCTCAGTACCACTTATGCTGTATCTGGGTCTATTATGACCGGGAGCTACTCTATATAGGGTTCTCCTTATTTTTGCTCTTTGGTGCCATGATCAAGGATCCCCTGAGGAACCTTTGTACACCAGAGGGGGGAAATGCGTCGGGATACATGGGATATGCTCCTGTCAACTTAAGGACATAATATGAGCAGCAAAGTATTTATTTTTATCTATATTTATCTGTACAGTCCTCTATCTGCTCTCTACTTCTATTTAAGAGTAGGGTTGTATAGGTTGTCCCTTTTGGGTCAATTACTCCGTCTTTAGGTGTAGTTGATATTGTAGGATTACTATAAGGTTTTGTATGGAAGTTTTGTATTACCCTTCCCTATTACCATAGTAGTGGAGTGTTTACTTAATCATGTAATACT
Organism: Phyllomedusa bahiana; assembly: GCA_025379985.1. Lineage (NCBI taxonomy): Eukaryota > Metazoa > Chordata > Amphibia > Anura > Hylidae > Phyllomedusa > Phyllomedusa bahiana. The sequence goes on from JAODAL010003659.1 coordinate 133,693, forward strand.
AATCATAATAATACTAACCAAACTAATATATATAGTGGTTACCCTTTTTTGAGGAATGTATAGTTATTTATAAGTGGTTTTGAGACATTGCGTATTTAGTATAGATTTGGGGCCCCATTTTTGAGTTTTTTTTTGAGAAAGGGTTTTAAAAGGGTTAAATTTTTTAGTAGTGAGCCTTTTTTTTATGTTTATTTGTGGAAATTTTTTTGTTTTTGGGGGTATTGGTTCTAACCGCTGTAGGAAAGGTGGGATCTGTGATTTCTATTGGAGCCATTACTATGGATTGCAACAAAAACTATACCATTTTCTCTAGACAGGCCTAATACATTGTCATAAAAGAGGTAGAAGAGCAGAATTTTTACTACATGTATCATATAAGAAAACTATGATTTCCTATTATACGCACAAATAAAAATAAGTGGGTAACCACTTTTAGCTCACAGAAGATTGTTTTTAGATGGAAAAAAATGTTACCCCTTTTTATCAGGAAGCAGGAAAAAGTATTACAATTTTAACCTTCAATGTAAAATAAGAATGTTTTTATCTACTGACAACAGTAAAACATTCAGAAACAGTAGAAAACCTCTTTAGAAAGCTGTGTCTGCCCATGTGAATGTCCTAGAATGTAATCCTTTTATTGGTGAAGCTAACAATCTCTGAACTATAATCGAAGTCTTCTGAGGAAAAGAAAAACAACTGTGCTACATGAAGGGGTGAAGCCAGAGGTTATATCATTATTTGCCAAATATAAACGCCCTTAAGTATAGCGATTTAGCAAATATAAAAAGCTTTTTACCTTGGGAGGTAAAAAAATCTTTTTTCCGCTCTCTGAACCCACTTTGTTAAAATATTTTTGAGCTGGTTCGTTTTCTTTTGATACTGTTAGGATCTGCTTTTTTAAGCATCTGTCCTTTGGCCTGAAGCTTCTGTATAGCAGCCAGCTACAAGAGGAAAAAATAAAATATGTCTTTATCTTTCCCATTTTTTTAAAACCATAAATTTTTTTATTGGTCAGATATAAATTTAGAAAAAGAGTACGTATATGTCATTGAAAAGGCCCAAATTTTAAATTTTAACCCCAAAAACACAACCCAGCCCCCTCGTTTCATTCTTAGTTAGAAAAAAATTTTGATTTTTTGCAGACAGCTAAACAATTATTTTTGTAAAAGGGATTTAAGGTTTTTCTCTCCCTTTTTTTAGCTGAAGAAGAAGGATTAATTCATGAGGGTTTGGGGGGGAAAGAAAAAAAAACAAAACATCTTCTCCTTCAGCAAAACCACGACCTAGCTAGGGAGCTGACAACTTTTGGACTGGGAACTCGGAAGCTTGCTTTGGAGATTGAAACGTGGCCTGTACTACACAGGTAGCCATGTTGGATACTACAGATTTACCAGTACTCTCAAGAAATCTGAAAAGTTAAACATGATGTTAATCTTTTTGACAGGCAATAATGTATCCAATACCATTCTACCAGGTTCAAGAAAGGTTTCTTTAAAGTGGGTTTCTAAATTTTTTTAAGGGACCAAGAATTTTTTCCACTCATTTCCCTCATGTGTGGGGGTTTTTAGCAGCGATTAGCATGTTTTGGGTTTAAATGAAAAGTACCCTGACCCCTTACACTGCAAGTGCAGGGGTTTTATCTCTTCAGTAAACACAAAGTACATTTGCTGGAACGACTGAAAATCTTTAATCTGGTCAGAGATAGTTTTTCAAAGGCTCAGTCCTTTCCTTTGAGGGGGGGGAATTGTCATTTTCCTTGCTCAAATACTTAAAGATTTTATGGTTAGGGAACCAAGAAATTAAAAATCGGTGTGCGGAGCACAAAAAAAGGTCTCTTATCCCATAACTAAAGTAAAAATCTATTGACCAATGTATTTAGAAAAAAAGTCTTCATTTTACTGTCCCTTTATATTGAAAGCTCATCTTTGTCATGAGAAAAGACAAAAAAACCCACAAAGTTCCCCTTTTTAAAAAGGGTTAAAAAGGTGTTTAAAAATTTGCTCCCCTTTAAAGTTATTGAACACTGTAATTTCTTGCGTTTTTCCTTTTACCCCGGGGGAATTTAAGTTATTTAAAGTCAGTTTTGTTGTCCAGGGCTTGCTATCTGTGGGTTCCAAAATATGATTTTTTTAAATGGATGTTTTGTTCGAAAATCGTGTTTTTATTTTAAAACATTTTAGATTTCGGGCGGTTCATATGAAAATTTATATGAAAACTAAATGTGTTAATATTCCATATATAAAATAAGGGTGTACATGCTGGGTCAGTACGGGTTGGAATTACAGCTTTACTGCACTACTGCAGGCCTAGGTTAGGTAGTACTGTAACAGTATATGCACACAATGTTCTGCAAACATCTCCATTTTTATGCAGATTGTTCCACTGGCCAGTGCGGAAAGTAAAAGTTTTCAGGCTTTTTTTAAAGAACAAAAAAATCAAAAAAATTCTGGAAAAATTTTAGAATTTTTTCCCGTAAAAATTTTATCATTTCAGCAGTTCCCATGCAACCAAAATTACATATAAAATATTGTTTTCTTTTTGCTGTGATTTTTAAAGAGATAAAACTCCTGAATACCTGGGCAGACTAAACTTAGTTTACTGTAGTTTTGCTTGGGCCCGCAAGAAGTTCATTTACAAATTAAAAGGTTTTTGACGGGGAAACCCGTCAAAAGTTTCTCTGGAAGGGAGAAAAAAAAGATAGGGCTGAAAGGGCAAAGGGAAAACGCCAAATACTTTAAAGGATAATTTGGGTTTTTTAAATTTTTTTGTAATGGGGGTTTTAGCTTTCTTCATACTTTTCCCGGGCCTGCTGATAAAAACCACAGATCGCCTGAAAGAGAATTGTCCCGCGGGCCCTAATGGGATGCTATCCCAGAATCACAAAAAGGGGGAATCAAAGAAAATCACCCGGAAAAAAGTGTGCAAATGGGAACTTTTTAAGGGAATTAATAAATTTAAAAAAAACCAAATTTCCATTATATAAATAAAAATTAAGAAAAAAATAAATAGTAGCATATTGCTAATATGTAAAAAAATGTTTTTGATGGTAGTGTCCCTTTAAATGCTTTACCCATTATACAACATGAAAGCATCAAGACATGTGCTGATGTCTTCAAAACCCAAATCATTTGTATCTTCTTTAATTATAATATGCAAGGGGTTTAGGGTTGAACTCAATTTTGGTTAAACCAAAGCTTTCGCTATGTAAAAATTTTCATTGCTTCATAAATTTTTTAACCCTTTAGAAACCAGATCAGAAAAATTTCATGAATTTATGCCTATTTTTTTTTTTTTTTTTTCCCCAGGCCAATTTTCGTGTTTTTTATTTGGACACAAAAGCAACTGTGCAGTTTTGCTAAAAAAAAAAAAAAAAAAAAAAAACAAAAACCTTTTTTGGTTCTCCTCCGTCATTTTCTTTCTTGCATCTAACAGCTGTTGTTTCTGTTGTTTCAAGAGTTCTGATGCAGATATGGACTGAATAGAAAAAACCCAGCCTTAAAAAGCTCAATAAAACAAGCGATAGCGATTAAAATAAGTAATTCCAGCTGAATGGAAAAAAACTACACAAAGTAATGAACACATTTCGTTGTATAACTGTACCTTGTGTGCTTACGCCAGACAAATGTTTCTTTAAATTAAGCGCCCCTGGAGTTGGCACAGATAGCAGTTCTTTAAACTCCTCTGAACACTGCACAGTGCTTTTTCTAGCAGCAGCTGCAATAAAAGAAATGAGGTATTTATGACTGAATGCAGAATGGTGGGAAGGGGGATTTGGGCATGATGAAACCCCAATAAACCCTTACCAATTTGCTTTCTTGCTTCCAGTGCAATAGCATCCGCTCCTCTAACCACCATCTTAGAAAGTGTGGTTTGAACAGTTTTCTTAGGTGCTGAAGCTGCTGCACTATAAAATAAACATTTACTCAGTCTCAATTTGTGGACAATTTAGACTGCATCACTGCAACAACCTTTTATACTGTCTGGTCATTCTTCACGTATAATTAAATATGTCCCTCTTGGGGAAATGTTGCAAGCATGGCCCTGCATATTGATTATTTATGTGGAGTAGAAAATATTACTTACAGATTAAAACGTCATGGTGATCCACAATGGTCTCTTGGTTAAGCCAAATATATGGCTCTTCCTGGAAACCGCTGTCAAATGGTCAATTTTAATACATCTAAATCTAATGATAGATTCGGTAAGCGCATTCTCACACTTGTAACTCCTTATTCTAATGAATTTACAGATATTTTTTGAAAAAAAGCCCCCCATGATAGGGAAAATTTTATTGCCTATTTTTTTTTTTTACTAGTAAAACCTGCGCCTTTTAAAACTGGTCCAAACATTATGGGTGTTTTAAACGTGGTTCCACCAAATGTATATGTTATCATTTTTTACTCATATCCTCTAAAAATAAATCTTTTAGCATGAATTGTTAATACAATACAAAGCAGAAGATTAACTGCAAGATATAATTTTGTGGTATACAGAATTGTGTTATCTGTAAGTTACAGAGAAACAGTTTTGATGTCAAATCCTATTGTGATAAATTAGGTGGTTGTCCCCAATCCACTTTTATTTCAAATTGTCTCTGTGTTAATTACCTATAAGTTACAATACTTAGGTTGCACTAAACAAGCTCAAAGATAGATTTAGTAAGCGTATTTCTAATATGAGTCAGTCACAGCGGCATTCCGTTTGCGGTTTTCCTTACATTGGTATACTACTCATGCTGGCAATACTGCTTCTTAAAAATACATGGCACAGAGTGAGTTAATCCATCTGCTCTTGGTGGAGATCAATGGCGCAGATTATAGGGAATCCTTTTAGAGTTTACATTGAACCATTTGGGGTACAGGTTCAATTGCCAAGATCGCAAAGTAGATTTGGTGTTCTTTCTATTGCTATTGAATCTGATGTACTTTTGTTAACATGTGTTGGTATGGACCTTGACAGGTCCATATGGGTATTTAACACATGTTTACCAGGCATTTTATGCTACAGTTAAAGGGAATCTGTCACATGGTTTTTTCCCCCCTTGCTGGGGGACAGACAAGTGGTGTCAGACCCGCGTTCCCAGATGTGCCCCCTTTTTCTGTAAGAGCAGGAGTTTTAGAGCATTTTACCCCTCCAAATTTTTATTCATGAGCAGGTGTTAGCCCCCCGCCCCCCTGAGTTATTTACATGTTTCTACGTATTAAAGTAAAGATTTATCAGTTGATTGGGGGGGGTTAGCCCAGATGGGGGGTGTTTTTGAAAAAAAAACTGAAATTTTCGAAGATTCTGGGTGAAAACTTGCAAATTGAATTAAATACACGAAAAAATACAGTCTTAAAGAAAAAAGGGACACAGCGTGGAAACAGCAGGGTTTTCACTGGCTTTTTTTTTGCCCTCAGCAAGGGAGGCAAATCAATGGACAGGTTCTCTTTTAAAGGGGACAACAGCCTGAAAATGTAAGCTAATGTGCAGTTTAAATTTCTTTTTTTTTTTTTTACTTGTTCCTTACAAACGATAGATTCTATGTATGTGGTATTCTGGACCAATACCGTGATGCATTTATACTGAGTGTTCTACTTGCTTTAGTAGCCGTTTTGTTTTTTCCTCCCAGCCTTCCAAGAGCTATAACTTTTTTATTTTTCCATCCACATAGCCATATTAGGGTTTATTTTTGCAGGACAAGATGTCCTTTAGAATGGTGCCATTGACTGTACTATATAATGTATTGGGGAAAACAGACAAATAATTCTAAGCGAGGTCGAATGAGGAGAAAAAAAAAGAAAAAAAGATGCAAGTGCACCATTTCTGCAGGAGTTTCATTTTTATGGGGTTCACTGTTCGATATAAAAAAGTTTTCGTTTTCGCAGGGGTTTTTCAACGAGAGTTTTTGGTTTAATTCCCTTTTGAAGGAAAAATTTGTGAGCAGTGGATTTTCGCAAAACTTTACAACGTTTAACAAAAGTCAACATGCACCGGGCAAAAAAAGGCCCAAAAGTGGGCCCTTTTTTTCCGTCGGGCCCGGTTTGTTTTTCACTTTTGTTCAGAAACCCGGTTTCCCTTTCCCTTTTTTTTTATGTCGTCCTTCAATTGTATTTTTTGGGAAGACGCCCAAAAAAATAAAAGCGCCGGCGTATTTTACAACATGTTGTATAATCGCCCCCCTGAAAGACGAGCAGAGGAAAAACGACTGTGGGGGCTACGCTCGTCTTTTTAATTTTCGCCCATGGGGGCTGCAGTGACTATCGTATCTTCGGTGCTTTTAAAAAAACTAAAAGCGTCGAAGATACGATCGTAAAGCTATGCAGTGGAGACACAGCCTTACAGTTTATGGCCCAGATTTGAGGCTTTTTTTCTGCGGGCTGAGGTGCTATTTCTATTGGCATAATTTTTGGATACATGCAACTTTTTGATAATTTTTCATTCAATTTTTTTGGTAATGCAAAATGACCAAAACAATGCAGTCTTGGTGTTGGGAATTATTTTCTTCTATGGTGTTGACTCTGTGATATCATGTTTTATTTTAACACCTTACCAATATTGGACGTACTAGTATGTTATAGTGTCAGTAAGGGGCATTGTAGATGATATTTTTGCTGTAATATGGGGAATAGTTAAGTTATTTGCGCTTTTCAGGTACAAAAGCGAGTGAGACATTCACTATAAATCACATTTATGTTGAAAAACCTGCCCAAGTATTCATCTAACATTAAAGTCATTATCTACATTAATACATCTATAAAAGGGATAGCAACACTAAAAACTGCAGCTACCGAAAATACTTATGTAAAGAAACAGCCTCCGTTTATTTCTAGTTACTCATTACTTTACAAGCAATATGACTGACATCTTAATTCAACATCCTTGACTATCAAGCTGCTAAGAAATGTAATGCTTACATGGAAGCGGCATATGCCATAGATGATACACCACCATAGTGGAATCCGTCATGGCACAGTTTCTCTTTCAAGCCGTTTCTCCCCCTAGCCATCTTCTTTGGAACATGCCCAGAATAGCTGGACTGCAGATCCGCACGTTTGGCGCTCACCTTCTTATATTGTGATTGTACGTGATACTGACAATATTCACAATCGTTCTTCAGATATAAAAAAAAGTAAAATAAAACATACATTGGTCATAAAACCTTTATTAAGATAATTCCCAGTATTTTTCTACCATCATCTACAGTAAAGGTACACAATATAATTGCAGGCTATAAACATTTTTAAGAAAATCTATCCCATGAAATAAACAAAAGAGGAGAGAGGCATGGACCGCACATCCTCAAAATAATAATACCGTAATCTTTATTTATATAGTGCCAACAAATTCCGCAGCACTTTACAATATAGAGGGTATAATTACAGACAAAAGACAGCCTTACAAAGTGAAAAGCTTACTTACAGGTGAGACACAAGGTGTGGGGGCCCCCTGCTCGCAAGAGTTTAAACAATATATTAGGGTGTATGGGAGAGACAAAGGGGGAGAAGTGCGAAATTTACAATGGTCCAGCCTTGTTTAACAAATATGGGGTGGTTTACATAAAAATTGAGTGAACCTACCACCAGTGTAGGGAGTGACAAATGTGTGTGATAGAAGGTGTGGGTTAGCAATTAGAGATCATGGTAGGCCTGCCTAAGACTACATATTTTCAGGACACTCTTAAAACTGCGAAGGCTGGGATTGTGCCTGATGGTACGTGGTAAGATATTCCAGAGAACGGGTGCAGCACGTGCAAAATCTTGAAGACGGGCATGGGAGGTTCGGATGATTGTGGTCTGTAGTTTGATGTCCGTAGCTGAGCGGAGAGAGCGGGCAGGGTGGTAAACAGAGATGAGGGGAGGAGATTTTTATGGGGGTGCAGCAATGTGGGGGAGCTTTATGGGTGAAAGTAATTAGTTTATGCTGTATTCTGTACTGGATGGGCAACCAGTGCAGCGAGTGACAGTAAAAATTATAACAATGAACATGAGGTTCTTAGTATACGTTTTGATCAAACGGTATAAGCTCACTTGCCACTTCACGGTGACCTCTTTAAAGCGAGTCCCTACACTAATGGATATAGCACGGCTATATCCCATGATATACTTAAATGCAAACACATTTAGGAGTATTCTCAGTAGTTAAAAGGGTTGTCTTTATCTTTCTTCATGCACTACCATAAATTTAAAAAAAGGTGAATATTCATTTTTTTAATTGATATTTACAGCACTTCTAACAGACTTTTAAAGTTTCAAACAAAATTTAGCTATAGTAAAGAAGTAGGAAAGCACTCAGAGCATTGCAAAATTGTGCACTTTAAAATGCTCCCTGGAAGAGGTTGAGGAAGTGAAAATTCCACACTGTTATAAAACACTTTTTTCCTATTAACTAAAGTGAAGTGTATTAGGATAAACATACAGGTAACTCTCACCAAAGTTTCTTCACACTTTCACAGTGCATTTTTTGTATTCCCCAGGAAAACTCTTGGCATACATACTAAACATATCCATAAATTTCTAATACTCAGCGGAGACCAAAAGAGTCATTTTGGCTCCTTTGCATGTGGTGTTCGTTGGGGTTTGCTGGATAGAATATATCGTAGAGCTGGGCTACTCCATGGTATTGAATGCAGAAACCTATAACAAACTTTCTAACTATCTTATCTTCAGGGCAGAATCAGAGGTGTTTTTTAAAAAATAAATAAAATAAATAGACAAAAGGCAGCATTTAGAGCATAAATTAGAGTGTCAGTCTCTCATATACACACATTTGCAAGAATTATGACATTTTTAATGCCTGCTTGTCCAGGAGGGGGTTTCTAAGCTTGCCTTAAAGGCACTAACTACAGAGGGAACCTACTAGTGCATCTCAAAATTAAAATATCATTGAAAAGTTATGTCTATAGTTCAAGTCAAATAGAGAAACCCATGTATTGTATAGACTCATTGCACACAGAGCAATATATTGCAAGCATTTATTTATTTTCAAGTGGATGATTATGCCTTACAGCTAATGAAAACCCAAAATTCAGTAGATCAGAGAATTAGAACAGACCATCTAAAAGAATGAATTGTAATACAGAAATATTGGCCTACTGAAAGTTAGGTACAGTATATGCCGTAAGAGCTCAGAACTTTTTCGGGGTTCTTTTTGCATAAATTACTGCATCGATATAGCATGGCGGCGATCAGCCGGTGGCACTGCAGAGGTGTTATGGAAGTCCAGGTTGCTTTGATAGCACTCTTCAGCTCTGCTGTCTCATCTTCCGCTTGACAATACCACAGATTCTCTAATGGGTTTTGGTTAGGCAAGTTTTCTGGCCAATGAAGCACAGTGATACTGTGGTTATTAAACCAGAGATTGGTCCTTTAGGCAGTGTGGGCAGGTGCCAAGTGCTGCTGGAAAATGAAATCAACACCTCCATAAAGCTGGCCAGCAGAGTGACGCGCTTTTGAATGTCCTGGTAAACGGCTGTGCTGACCTTGGACTTGATATAACATAGTGAACCAACACAAGCAGATGACATGGCTCCCCAAAAAGTCATTGGCTTTGGAAACTTCACACTAGACCTCAAACAACTTGGATTGTGGCCTCTCCACTCTTCCTCCAGACTCTGGGACTTTGATTAACAAATTAATTGCAAAATTTACTATCATCTGAAAGCAGGACTTTAGACACTGAGCAAGAGTCCAATCCTTTTTCTCCTCAAGCCCAGGTAAGATGCAACTGATGGTTGCAACAGAGTCATGGGTGTCTTGACACAAGGAATGCAACGGTTGTAGTCCATGTCTCGGATACGTCTGCGTGTGGAGGCTCTTGAAGCACAGACTCCAGTCGTAGTTCACTCATGGTGAATCTCCTCCAAATTCTTGAATGGCCTTTTCTTGACAATCCTTTCTAGGCCGCAGCCATCCTTGTTGCCTGTGCACCTTTTTCTACCACACAACTTTCCATTAATATGCTTTTATACAGCACTCTGAACGGCCAGCTTATTTAGCAATGACCTTTAATGAACTACCCTTCTTGCATCAATGCCTATGTTTTGGACAACTGTCAAGTCAGCAGTCTTCCCCATGATTGTGTAACCTACTGAACTAAACTGAGGGACCATTTAAAGGCTTAGGAAACCTTTGCAAGTCAATATTGATCTCTCTCAAATTATTCTAATGTTCTGATATAATAAATTTTGGGTTTCTGTCTGTTGTAGGCTGTGAGAAAAGCACTGATGGCACGAGGGTGGAAATTTATTTAGTCTTGGAGGTAAAGGGTGCAGGAATGGACATACATAAAATGACTGTGGCAGGTACGTCCTAAATGGTTCTGTTTTTAACATGTGAAAGAAGTATACTACATCTACTTGTGTCTAAAGGAGAGCATTTTAAGATACAGATATACAGTAGTAGTTAACTCCAAAGCACTGTAACTGTCAAAACCAATCCCAGTCTTTTGTACAATTACAGCTACTTTCATGTCACCATTGAACATTTTAGTCAAGAAAGAAGTACATTCAAGTGAAAGGAAAGTACTAACCAAGTTAACCATTTGTGTGCATGGATCTCCATTTTTCTTCCGAGCTTTACATGTTCCCAAATCCATAGCTTCTCCCATTAGCAAAATCTTTTGTGGATTGTCAACAGACAGGCACACCTATTCAATAAACAGAACATTAGAAGAAACTAGGCAAGTGCCAACATGGGTGTTTTTTCTCTTTGCTCCTCAGCAGTGCATATAGAAAACAAACCTGGAAAGCGCAAACTCAAAACGAGCAGAATTTGCACCACATGGCTAACAAAAAAAAAACATTATTTACTTGGAACACATACTAAAAATACAACTGACCCATTTTTGGCATCACGCATCCTTACTTCCTGGCTTTAGTGTGTGTTCTGTTACAAGAACAATCCAGTTTCCTACTGGGCAAGTGCTGGAATATTTGCTCTGCTTCTTCATTAGGCTCTCTAGTGTGCGTTACTTTTTTACCCAAAAATATGCTGCTTGTTAGTAAAAAAAAAAAAAAAAATAATTTAAAAAAAAAAAAAAAAAAAAAGATTCCATCTACAGGCTAATTTTTTTTCTTTGTCCCCAATCAAGTCCAGATATATAAGGCTCATTAAACAGCATCCTTCCTCTGGATGTAAATATATCCATTCTTGATAACCTAGCAATAATGTATTGGGCTGGGCTGAAATGTATAAAATTTAAAAAAAAAAAATTAAAAACCCTAAAATCTCACCTTTCCCACTGCCTCCGTTCCAGCCCTGAGCTCTAGTCTCGCTGCTTATGGCCAATGACATAATACTCTCAGTTCATGTGGCTGCGAGGCTTTCACATCCCTCAGCAGTCCATTCCTGTTTGAACAGCAAGTGACTGCTGAGGCCTGCGAGTGGTGCATGGTTAGATGCCACTTTTCATGTCGTCATCGCCAGGCAACTGGGGATAGAGCGTTTTTTTTTTTCTATTTCAGGCTCTCCCTTCCCAATAAAATGTTTTTTTTTTCTTTAAAAAAAAGACAACCCCTTTAAACTTGGATAACCTCTAACCATTCAGTAAAAGATGTGTCTATAGCTAACCAGCAGTCAAGTTGAAGAGTAAGTCTACATTGCAGTCGAAACTTGAACACAAAAAGAGAGATAGAGAGATAACTAAAGTCCTAGTAGCCACTTTGTAAAGTAACTGAAAAGGTCCAACTAGATCTGGAACAAAAACAAGACTCTGCAATTAAACCAGCTGTAAACTCATTCAAAATTTGCAACTGCATTACTGGATGTGTGATTGTACTCCATAGTAAATCCCCTTAATTGCAGATTAAGACTTCCCCACTGAGATCAATGAGGAAAGTCTGCAGAGTTTCAGAAACACAGATTCTGAGGATTTAAAATAAGTACAGGTCAATTTCCGTATGGATTCTATGCAGAGTTTGTCCGGTGTGTGGATGAGATGCCAAAATCCCATTCACCTCGAAGCTACCGTAAGGCACTGAAAAATCATGTGTATGTCTACCTGATGTAAGCCAGGTCTCTGCAGTTAACAGACCAGCTATAAATGAATTGAAGCTAAACTGGCAATATAATTATTCTACACCAGAATATACAGACCATACCGGTAACAACCATTTATTCAATTGAGTCTTTTTTTTACTAATAGTTAAATGTTCTTATCAACTTGCCTAAAGTAGCCTTTCTAGTTCTTGATTCATCATTTTACTTTAAATAAGATACATTAGGTCATTGGAAAAGGTAATTTAAGGCAAATAGCAGAAATTGTAACCCACATCATCAGATCCTTCTTTTGGCTTCATTGGGTTAGCATTTAGGATACCAATAACTGTTCCTTGGTCTGTTTTCCAGTGTTCCTTATGTACGTCACCAAACAAAAACAAAGACACACATGAATCCAAATTCTTTAAGTCATTCAGTCTCCATATACTGAAAGTTTTGCCCTAGGAAAAAAACATAATATAAGTTGTCTAAAATATGAGGCACAACACAAGCTTCATTACATGTTGAATACATGATACGCTACGATTGTAAAAACATGAAAGAAGATTTCCCATCTGGATGTTTCACAGATCCTGCTCTTCAGAGCGGTACAGGCTCCCACTTCCTCTGCAGGCGATTCTACAGCAATAATTACCACTTCAGCTCTGCTAGCTCCTGTTCCTAGTTGTGTCTCTTAGGGCTTGTTCACAAGGTGTTTTAACTCCGTGTTAGATACGCTTTTTAGACCCGTCTCTGGGGTCGACAGGACGGACCCAGAGATGGATCTAAACAATTAGCAGTGAGATTATCACTGCGGCCTATGAGGAAGACGCAGCGGCGTTCACATGAGAGATCGCCGCTGCGTGTTCCCCGGCTTGCATGTCAATTCTTCCAAACACTGAGCTGACAGGCAGGAGGGAAACACGCAGCGGCGATCTCTCATGTGAACACCGCTGCGTATTCCTCATAGGCCGCAGTGATAAAGTCACTGCTAATTGTTTAGATCAGTCTCTGGGTCCATCCTGCCGGTCCGCAAGACGGATCTAAAAAGCACTTGTAACACGGAGTGAAAACGCAGTGTGAACAAGCCCTTAGAGAGGTTTTGAAAATAAGTGACATTGTCCAAGCGGCATGTCTGGCTATGAATGAGAGCTTTATTTGTCATGAGAAAAATCTGCCAAAGAGCTACGTTCACACAGTTATCTTTGTATGTAAATATAAAGATAAGTGTCACTCTGTGGCCCTCACACTGCACAAGGCCCCCAAGCTCTCTTTTTAGAAGCTCTAAACAGTTAAAAGTTTTTTTTCTCAGTAAGCTACTGCCCTACTGACAAAGCCAGGAGTGAGGTCACCAGCCTGGCCACTGCTACTAAAGCAGAACGATGGTCTTGTATAAAAAGCCAGAGTAAAGAACTGCTCTCTCTTCAAGGAAGCAAAATCAGAACAGCAGTGTATTTGTTAATGGTGGTTATTTACCTTTGCTTACATGTTTAATGAATAGGTTGATTATACTTTGTTATGTGGGTTGGTTTTCCCTATTTGAGGTCTGTTTGTTTATTTATTTAACTTTGTAGATGCCTGTACCCTACCTCAGCTGCTTAATCTATGTACTCAGCCTGTATCTGATTTGACTGACTTGTCTGGGCTCCGTGAGTATATGTGCTGCACCTGTACGAGGTACTTTGTGCACCAGTTATAATCTTGTTGCACACTATTTCCTTTTGGTCCCTGTGTTCCTAATCATCCCCTGATGCGATCCCCTGTGGAGGATCGTAACATGTTGGGATTGGACCTAGAGGATAGTATTTAGGGTAAGTGTTCGCAGGGTCAGGCTCCTGCCAGGACCGTCCTTATTGGGGCGACTCTCCTGTTTGCATATTTAGGTTAGGGCTTAATAGTTCCCTTTCCTAGGGCTTTATAGGGATACGTGTATACCAACTCGTCCCCCAGTCCCACATGTGTGCCATCTATCATTTGAGTGATTTTTTTTCTCACTTTTTTGTAAATACATTTTTGAGGTTGTTGTGTCTGCATTAATACGTATTTTATAACTCTTTATACATTAAAAGTTATGTTTTATGGCCATTTACTCCTCCTTTAGGTTGATTATACCCAAACAACAAAAAGGAAATTGAAATCTCAAATGTATGAAAAATCAACAATACTGACGTTATTAGAACTTTGAGGAGTCATCTTCTTTACAATCACGCCAAAGGTCACCCAATCTTGGTCCTCCAGTTTTTCTGTCGCAATTTTGTTCTTTAGCTGAAACAGGCGGATCATCTTCCTCCCACCCATTTTCCTTTCCATTTCAGAAGATGAAACTCTTGGTTTTCTTTAATACAAAGAAAAGAAAAAAATCATTTACCATCTCTGAGGCACAGTCAGAATTTTTTTTCCTTTCCTTTGGATCCACTTATATGTCGGCTAACTTATTATGGCACCAAAAACACATGTGAACCTAAAGCTATTCCTGTGAAGCAGTACTTAGAACGTCCATATTATGAAGTTAGATGTACATTTTACAAAGTAAACTGTGTATCAGTTACCTAAGCCTCAGGCCAGAGAACTTCTCCACAGAAACTTGCCGATTAGGTGGAGGCCCACTGGAATTTGCTGGTGACGCAGAGATAGCACTTGGCTTAGAAACTTTTCCTGCCTGGGATGAAAAGTTAGGCATTTGCTTTGGAGGTGGACTTTTATTTTCTGCAAAAAGGAAAAACGTTAATGAGAACTAACATCTTTATTATCTATTTATCTGTATAAGAAGGCAGCCCATAAAACAAAAAAATTGTGTGTCATCTTTGCTATTACTGGCAGTGTCACATCAAATAATAGGCTGTTTGGTACTGGATAAGGCTACTGATAAGTTTGGCAGATAAACAAGCTTTTTACAACTATGCTGATGAAGCAGGTTCTCAGATATAGTTTTTGCCTTTACCCGACATGTGCAACTTTCTCTTAGGAGCTTCCTTGAGTTTTCCATTTGAGGTCTGAGGGCTTTCTAGCTGAGCTGCGAAATCACCGCATTCACGCAACACTGGTAAGTTCCTCTCCTTTAAAGGACTGCATTGTGACTTGGTTGCTAAAGACAAAAAAGATAAAATGCATAAATCAATTTCAACGGGGTGTCTTTAATAGGTTTCCTTTTTGTTAGATGGGTTCTACAAAAATAAGCCGAAACCAGGTTATCCCACTGCTGGGACTCCCAGTAATCAGCTGTACTTTATAGAGTAATTGTCAACACATGTCTATTCAGTGCCACCACTTATAGCACAGTGCACTGTCCTTATAAATAGACAGGTATGCTCTGCCCTCCAAAGACACTTTGCCTCTCCTGCCATTAAATGGGTGTCCCAGACTAGAATGTCTCTGTTAACCCAGACTGCACCAGTAGAGTAAATAAAAATGGATTTTGTGAACCACACAATCCCTTTAAGCAAGTTACACAATGTAATGTGACTTCAACTGGTCCTGAAGAGTAAAGAGTTATATTTGGCTTTCACTAGTGCAATAGGTTTAACGGTGCTGATATTTTTTCAACATAATAAAAAGAAAAAAAAAGCCAGGGCCGGGCCACAGGTCAGGCTGTGGGTGGTTCTATAGCAGGGATTGCCATATTTAGCTACTATATAACTAGCTGAGCTGTTAGAGACATGAGTACAGGATATTTAATCTGCAAGCAAACACTACTGACCTCTGAGGAGTGAAAACAAGTGACTTTCAAAAGTAATGAATCTTGTTAGAGATAAAGACTATGCTGTCAGACCATGGTGACGTCACTCCCTTCTCTCTGTCTAATCAGAAAGGGAGATATAGACCGTAACCTAGATACACTTGTGTGCACTCTCTCCTGACCAGGGCAATTTCAATAGAGAAATGTATTTAGAAAAAGTCTTCATTTACTTGTCCCCAAATGTTGAAAGCTTATCACTGTAGTAAGAAAACCTATTTAAGGCTGTGGAAAACCTTATTGTAAAAGCGTGCAAAAAAAATTAAAAAATTCTTACCTGGTGTCCTGCTTGGAGTTTGAAGTTTGACGTTTGGAGATTTCCGTGGCGGTACAGAGCTTGGAGACTGGGCAATACCTGTGTGCTGAAGCTTTTCCTGTAACTTCCTCATCTGCTCCTGCATTTTTCTCAGTTCATCTAGTAAGCAATAAGAATCAACATGACTGTCAAACACACATTTAGCCTACCTTGAATGGTCTACTCGAGTAACCACCAGATCCAATACACTCAATAGAACTTCAGGAACACCCCGTATAATGCATGCATCAAGAATGACAATCCAGTGGAAAATAAAGTGAAAAGCTTGGCCCCTTCCCAAATCTAATACAAAAGATTCTACCACATGCTACTAATATTCTATATTAAGATATAAAGTTTATAGGAATCTTGGTTACTTTTCAGCAGATAACTTACAGGGTTTATCCGGTTGATTAAAAAAAATTATTATTTTTTTTTTTTAAAAGCCCTCACATTTATCTTCTTCCTCCCCTTTGTACTACAGCTAGTTCTGCAGGCATATCTCCCTGGTCTCCTGTTTTCTTCATCCAGTGGCAGTCAGATGTCACTGCTGCAGCAGTCATGTGCCGCTTGGGGTGGTATACACACCTGCATTGTAAAACTCACTGTTCCCTTCCATTTTGAGACACTAAATATGGAACCAAAATGGAAATGAACGACGTCCCATTGCTTTTAATGGGTTTTTAAAGTGGTGGTAAAAATAGTGTAGGCTGCTGCACAATTCTTTCTGTATAAAAACAGATTTCTGGTTATTTTTTTTTACATCGAGTTCAATGCTTTACAGATATAAACAGATGGTCACCCGTTTGTATCTTTTTTTGTCCATTTAAAGGGCAGCAATAGCAGACTTGGAAAAAAAATGGCAGTCCATTTTAAACTGTTGAAAAACAGAAAAAAGTTGATTGTAAACGGATGTCAAAGTAACCATTTTTTTAATTGAGGACTGTGAAGGATCAGTTACAAAATGGATTATAATGCTTCAGTTGGGCTATGTTGATGTCCAATTTTTCTTCTTCTTCTAATGCATCCGTTTTTGACTGCTTTCAAAACACAGGTGTGAATCCACCCTTACATTGCCTTTTGTATTTCTGTTACAAACGGTGTTGTAAGCCAATGGCCCATGACTGCTGCTGGCGGAAGAAAACCGAAAACTGGGGAGACACACTGCCGAGCCACCGCTGGAACAGAGGTTAGGAGGAAGGTGAGAATGAGGGTTTTTTGGGGCATGTTCACACGGCGGATTTGGGCACGGGTTTCGCCGCGCGTGTGAGAAGTCTCCTGTCAATTCTTGACAGTGAGTCTTCGGCACGGTGTCGGCGTGGGTTACGCCGTGCTTTTCGGCGTGGTTGGGTGCGGGTTTAGTCCTGCCTATTAATTTGTATGGGCGAAAACCTCACTGCAAACCGCGCCGAAACCCGCGGTGATAAGCCGCGGCGGGAGACGCGAGTTTGAGGAGAGGTTTGGACAAGGTTTTGGCCGCGGCAACCGCGCTGAAACCCAGGCCAAAATCCGCTGTGTGAACATCCCCTTTTTAAAGTTTAGGAAGCAATAGCTTATTATTGTTTTTAAATCAACTGGACAACCCCTTCAAGATATTTAGATAATTATGTGACGTACATAATAAAAGTAGGACAATTCCTAATGACACATCCTATGCAACTAAGCTATAAAAGGATCCCAACCGACTGGTCTGTGCTGGCAGTTTTTATATTTTGTATTTGGCAGACTTTCTATATTTGTATGGTCAACGATGATCTTTACAGGTCTCTCATTTTTGTTATTAGAATAATAAAATATAAACTATAAGGTTGCATTAAAGTGACCAAAGCAACTGTAACCTCTTAAAACACGAGTTAAAGACAGGTTACATTAAAGTCTAAGGGTATGTTAACACGGCGCCTTGGATACGTTTTTACAATACATAAAACATATTGCGCTAAACGCATCCAAAAGCGTACCGCAAACTGTGGTACGCCTTTGGATACGTTTTCTGGACTGCAAAAATGTATCCCTATTGTTTCTGTGGGCTTTTAAATGCGTAAATTGACATGTCAATTCTTTGAACGCATCCGTTTTACGCAGTGCACAAATGTATGTTTAAGATATGTTTCGTCTAAACGACGATACGTATTTTACAATGAAATCAGTGTTATCACATTTGAACACTGTTAGGCTATGTTCACATGGCAATGACTGGGGCGTACTTCAGCCCGTAATTCGAAAACAATGGATTACGTCTCCTCTCCCTGCTCGGACAATACGCCGAGCGGAGAGAGAAGTGACACGTCAATTATTCACGGCGTATACGCGGCAAGAATAATGAATGTCTATGGGGCCGGCGTAGTGCCACCCCCCCCCCCCCCCCCCGTACACACGGCGTAATCGCGGGGCGAAATACGTCCCGCAATTAAGCCGTGTGAACATAGCCTTAAATACATTTGGGGTCTGTTTTTCGGTGCTAGAACGTACCCAAAAATGTATTTAACAAACGCCGCGTGAACATACTTTAATTAATTGTGGAACACAGGTCATAGACTGCTGTGATACAAAATAATGTTTTAATTCAAATATAGCTGGCACAGTCCTATATTTCATACAACCCTGTTCCCAATTAGGATCTGTTAACCTGGCATACGAACAATATCTAAAAAGTCACAAATACCAGTGCAGCACGTATTACCTTCCAGCTCTTCTTTGGATTTATCCTTATTAGGGGATGGTGACTGCTTTTTGGACTCTGGTACAAGTGTACCATCTTCCAGATCATCAACATCACCAAACAAAGTAGTAAAGTCTTCTTGCACCCCTTCAATTTCCTGCCCTTCAGCAGCACTATCACTTTCATGGTAGGACCCTGCTTCATCTTCATCAAACAGTTCATCAAATGCATCGGGCTCACTTGACGAGTCAGGACAGCTTGCATGGCTGCTCTCCACACCTTCATTTTCTTCAAGCAGGGAGGTCAATAGCTCCAAATCTGCATCATCTGGTGAGGCACACAATAATCATCTTTATTTACATAGCACCAACATGTTTTGCAGCACTTTACAATGCAGAGGATACAACTACAGACAAAAAGATAAACATTACACAGTAAAATGCTACTTGCATATCAGTCCTAAGATGTGAAGGCCCTTAGAGCTTACCATCTATTAGGGTGTATGGGTGAGACAAAGGGTGAGAACTGCTCGGTTTACATAGTAGTCCAGCCTTGTTTCATAAATAGGGGGTGGTTTACATAAAAAGTGGATGAACCTGCCACCCTGACCATACATCTATATACAGATAAGTGCCTGTGAGTGCCCAAGTGTCGGGAGTGACAGAAATGTGTGATAGAAGGTGGGGGTTAGCAATTAGGGATCTTGGTAGGCCTGCCTAAGAAGATGTATTCTCTGGGCGCATTTAAAACTATGAGGGTTAGGAGTGTGCCTGATCAGACGGGAAGCATGTTACAGAGAACTGGGGCAGCACGTGAGAAATCTTGGAGAGGAGCATGGGAGGTTCAGATGATTTTGAGGCATTTCTCTCCATGTTTCCAGGGAGAGAAGATCCCAGCTATAATCTGGTCTGGTCTAAAACAGTCTGTGTACAGACAGATTTTTGCTGCCACGCCAGCATGCATCAAAACTCTTTTTTTTAAAAATTGCTTTTGATGTTCTGACCAACTTTTGCTTTTTAGATTGTTTGAATGGGGGAGTGGCTGGCTGCCATTTTGGTTGTGTACTCCACCCACCTATACAAAGATGGTTTTTAACCAAGCAGATTATAGCTGGGGTCTTCTCTCCCTGAAAACAAGGAGGTTTGTACAGACACCAAGAGAGGTAACACATTAGATTAGGTCCCCATCTGTACTGAGGTCACCTTGTCGCGGTAGTGTAAATTTTTTTTAATCAAAACTGAAAATGGCTAAGAAACTCAAAAGTTTCATGTATTCTTCAGTGCTTGTAGAGTGCTGATTGTGTTGTGTTTGCCTTGCTTTATGCTGCCACACCAGAGTGCAACTATACTCTTTTTTTTTTTTTTTTTTAATGCCTTGGATGTGTTGACCAACTTTTGCTTCTTAGATTATTTTGTAATGTGACGACAACAAAATGAGGAGGGAAAAATCGCTTGGTCATTAAGGGGTTACCATATAGTAGTTGTAGCCAGCTTACTCCAATGACCGATTATTTCACCATCAATTTGTGCATGTACATCGCTTCACGAGGTGTGATAAGCAGAGAAGAACATTGTGAAGGTAGACCAGCACCAAAATCCAGTAGGGTTGAATAAAATCAATTCCCCTTTTTCTCCATTACATACACTTCGTGATACAAAAGATGCCCGCTAGCCCAATGGATTTTCATGCTGCTTACCTTTACAATGTACTTTTGACCTTAAGGGGTTAAACAAAAGCACATACTGCACTTTATACCATGAAACCAATCACCCTTCAGTGCACTGACATTACAAAGGCTGACATACAAGGCAAACAAAACCAACAAGGTTAAGATATACTATATGAATATACATTGGTTAATAAAGACAATGTAAGTTAGACAGATGAAGGTGTGTGGTTACTCTGGATATTAGGTGGTGGTAATGATCATTTGACTATACTGTGTGTATATATAAATGTGCCACTTAGTGCATGGACGCTACCCTAGACCATCCTAGGGGTCACGCTTGGCTCTCGGGATCACCGTCCTTGGTAGAATGGTAAACAGCATACCATTATATGTCACTTTGACAGCAGGCCGTATGTTGAAATTGGCCTCAGCCAGCTTTTTTTCCTCCAAAGTTTTCAGTACACAAAACCGCAAAAACGTTGGCTGTCCTGCCAATAATAAAATACACAGGGAGACCCATTCTAATGTGAACATAGAAGTATTAGGCTTTGGCTCACCTTCCTTCTTTCAAGGCATTCAATGCCTTGAAAGAAATGGAAGATTTTTCTGGTCACATTAAAATAGATGCAAGTGATATAGACCAACAGACCAGTAATTCTTTGTTTTACCCCATTAAATCCAGAGTTAGTGCTATGGACGCCTTCCAGGCTACCATGGAGCGGGACCTTATCAAATTATATAATGACGATGGGGGTAAAGCAAAGAATTTCAAGAAAAATCTCACAAATGAGGAATTTAAAGCATTAAGGGAATTGAAGGATAACTCAAATCTGGTAATCAAAAAATCAGACAAAGGGGGATGTATAACAATTTTGGATGCAGGATTATATCAGATACAAATGAATAAAATTCTAAAAGACGAACAAACATATCGCCAATTAAAATCAGATCCCACAAAAACTATACAAGCAAAATTCACAAAGCTTATGGAGGAGGGTCTAAGATTAGGCGCTATAACACAAAAACAACGTCAGTTTTTAGAGGTTAAAAATCCTAGGATCCCAGCAATATATGGTATCCCAAAAATTCATAAGGATGTTTTCCCTCCCCCTTTGCGTCCTATAATTTCAAGTAATGGTAGCATAGGAGAGCGCCTGAGCTCTTGGATAGATAGGTATCTTCAACCTATTGTCCAAACATCACCTGGCTACCTGAAAGATAGTTCCTCTGTTCTGAGGTCTTTAAAGAATGTACAATGGTCATCCAGTTACACTTGGCTTAGTTTGGACATAGAAAGCCTTTATTCCAAAATACCACAATTTCTAGTTCGTGTTGCTTTACAACATCATTTGCAAAGACACAGTTCTTATGATGAAGGTTTGCAGATTTTCATTTTAGAAAGCGTAGATTTTTTGTTACAGAATAACTATTTCTCTTTTGATAATGATTTTTTCATACAATTAACCGGGGCTCCTATGGGGGCCACTTCTTCGCCCATGATTGCAAATTTATTTGTCTCATGGTGGGAAAGCCAATTTATTTTTGACGTACAAAATCCCTATATTTCTGATATACTCTGGTATGGGCGATATATAGATGACGTGTTGATCGTCTGGGGAGGTGAATTGGCGTCCATACCAGAGTTTATCACCTATGTAAATGGCAATTATTTTAATTTGCATTTTACACATACTGTCGAGAAAATAAAAATTCCATTTCTTGATTTGGAATTAGAATGCGATGCAGATAATAAGAAAATAAAAACAAGATTATATCGCAAGCCAATTAGCGGTAACACGCTTTTAAGAGCAGACAGTAACCATTCTATGCATACGTTGAATGCCATACCAGTGGGAGAGTTTATAAGAGCACGCAGGGCTTGTTCAGAAGAAGAGGATTTTGAAAAGTGAATGTATTAACTGAAAGATTAATACAAAGAGGATACACAAACAAACAAATAATAAAAGCTAAAATCAAAGCAAAAAAGAGAACACAAGAACAATTATTAAAACCCAGAGATGTTAAAATGGGTATTAAAAATTTGCAAAAAAATTTTAATCCAATTACCTTCTCTACCCCTATAGTTTCTGATTACTGGAAAATCAAAAAAAAATTGTAAAAATTTAAATATATTAAGACAAGACGAAATTTTATCCAGCATCATAGAACAAGGAGTGAGATGTGTACCAAAAAGGAATCAAACTATCGGAAACCAAATATCTAAAAGTGTTTTTTCTAGTAAATCCATTAATAATAAAACATGGCTCTCAATAGAAGGCTTTCACCCCTGTGGAGGGAATAGGTGTAATGTGTGTCAGTATACAAAGAAAGTAACCACATTTGAAGCAAATACCAATATAGATAAAGTTTACAAAATAAAGGGTTTTTCCAATTGCGATAGCCACCATGTGGTTTACTTGATACACTGCACTGAATGTAACAAATCTTACGTAGGAAGCAGTATAAGAAAAATTAAAACGCGCATATATGAACATTGGCTGGATTAAAAAAACAATCTGCACACCAGTCAGGCGCAGTCAAACATTTCTTAGAAAAACATTTAGGTGTACTTACTTCTTTCTGTTTCCATGTCATAGAAAAGGTTGCTAAACCTCCAAGAGGAGGTGATTGTGAGCGCTTGGTCTGCATGCGTGAAGCCTTTTGGATTTGGGAGTTGAAAACCAGAGCCCCAAACGGACTTAATTATCGTAACGATTTATTGTATATATATTAGGTTTAAGCCATGAATGTTGAATCGTTATGTTGTGTGTTGTTGTTTTTAACGAGTCTATGCACATAATCTGATTGCTTATCCAGGAAATGACGTATGAAAACACGCCCATATACGTATACACTCAGCGGCCACTTTATTAGGTACACCTGTCCAACTGCTCGTTAACACTTAATTTCTAATCAGCCAATCACATGGCGGCAACTCAGTGCATTTAGGCATGTAGACATGGTCAAGACAATCTCCTGCAGTTCAAACCGAGCATCAGTATGGGGAAGAAAGGTGATTTGAGTGCCTTTGAACGTGGCATGGTTGTTGGTGCCAGAAGGGCTGGTCTGAGTATTTCAGAAACTGCTGATCTCCTGGGATTTTCACGCACAACCATCTCTAGGGTTTACAGAGAATGGTCCGAAAAAAGAAAAAACATCCAGTGAGCGGCAGTCCTGTGGGCGGAAATGCCTTGTTGATGCCAGAGGTCAAAGGAGAATGGGCAGACTGGTTCGAGCTGATAGAAAGGCAACAGTGACTCAAATAGCCACCCGTTACAACCAAGGTAGGCAGAAGAGCATCTCTGAACGCACAGTACGGCGAACTTTGAGGCAGATGGGCTACAGCAGCAGAAGACCACACCGGGTGCCACTCCTTTCAGCTAAGAACAGGAAACTGAGGCTCCAATTTGCCCAAGCTCAAACGAAATTGGACAGTAGAAGATTGGAAAAACATTGCCTGGTCTGATGAGTCTCGATTTCTGCAGCGACATTCGGATGGTAGGGTCAGAATTTGGCGTCAACAACATGAAAGCATGGATCCATCCTGCCTTGTATCAACGGTTCAGGCTGGTGGTGGTGGTGTCATGGTGTGGGGAATCTTTTCTTGGCACTCTTTGGGCCCCTTGGTACCAATTGAGCATCGTTGCAACACCTTGTTGAATCTATGCCACGAAGAATTGAGGCAGTTCTGAAGGCAAAAGGGGGTCCATCCCGTTACTAGCATGGTGTACCTAATAAAGTGGCCGGTGAGTGTATATTTTGAGCATTCGTCCGATTTGTGTTATGCTGTGAACAAGGGCAATATGCAATATGCCCGAAACGCGTTAGCTCTGCCTCGCTAACGGTATTTATCCCTTTTGTACCGAATCCTTAATAAATTATGCCGATTTTTGCACCGAAAGCTGGATTGGAGGAATTCTTCGGTTCCTTTTTGTTTATGTCCATTCTAATGTGGTCTGGACCTATCATCCAGCACCACCAGCACTGTACTCCCACCGTACAGTTTATTGTTCCCTCAAGCCTTGCAGGTAAAGCGCTCACCATTATTCCAACCTCCAGGCAACAAACTACACCCCCTTATCACCTGGAGTAAGAGGCATTTAAGGGCTCTACAGACCTGCCAAAAGCTGGCCTGGAATGTGGGAACAGCCACCCACCTAATGCTATAGCCATTCCAGAAAAGTCTACCCATCCATGGCCGCAAAGCGAAATTTACACTACCCCCGGGGGCCCGTAAAAGCAAGACTGAACCACAAGTTTGGGGCTTTTCCCCACGGGAACCGGGCCCCTGGGGTGGCAAATCTGGTTTCCTGCTGGAAAACAGAGTGACAGAAACATGCATGTGTATATACAGTTGAAACCAGAAGTTTACATACACTATATAAAAAACCATAGCTGTTTTAATATCCGACTGAAATCAGATAACCTTCCCCCTTTTTTGGGTTAATTAGGAACCAATTTTATTTTTTTGCCAAATGCCAGAATAATAGAGAATTTTTTAAGGGATTTTTATTACTTTTTCTGCAAAGTAAAAAGTTTACATAATTTATTAGTATTTGGTAGCATTGCCCTTACACTGTATGACTTGGGTAAAACATTTTGGTATCCTTTCCACAAGCTTCCCCCAATAGTTTTAGGAATTTTGTCCCATTCCCCCTACAGAACTGGTTAACGAGCCATTTTTGTAGGTTGCCTTGCCGCCCTGCCTTTTTTCGCTTTGAATACTTTTTCAATAGGATTGAGATCAGGGCTTTGTGAGGCCCTCCAGACATTGACTTGGGGTTTCCCTTTAAAGCCACTTTGAACCATTTGGAAAAAAAGTTTCAGGCATTGTCCTTTGAAGACCCTTTCCGCCCAGCTTTAATTCCTGGCTCATAGATGTTGTTCGTATTGCCACAAATTTTTCCCATCTCCATCTATTTTGTGCAGTGCAACTTCCCTCCCAGCAAAAAAACCCCACAACTGATTCTGCCCCCCCCCCATGTTTCACAGATGGGATTTTTTTTCCCTTAGGTTCCCAAAGTTTCTCTCTTTTTCCTGCAAACAAAACAAGGGTCATTACAGCCAAAATTTCAATTTTATTTTTCACAGACCACGGGACTCTCAAAAAAGTAGATTTGGTTCCTGTGTGCATTTCAAACTTTAATCTGGCTTTTTTATGTTTTTTTTTTGGAGTAAAAATTCTTCCTACAGAAGGGGTCTTTCAGCCCATGTTGAACATACTCTTTTCCCCCTGTGGTAATGACAATTTTTCCAGCTTTGCCCATCTTCACAAGGTCTTTTGCTTTTGTTCTTGCGTTGATATGAAACTGGGGGGCGAAAGCACTTCATCCTTGAAGACAGACCTGTCTCCTTTTGAGGGGTATGAGGGCTGGACTTTTCCCATCTTGTTTTACTTGCGTATAATTTTTTTGTACGATGACGAGGCCCCCTTCAGGTTTTGGGGAAATTGCAAAAGGGATAACCAGTCCACAATTCTCTTCTATATTTTGGGTGATTTCTTTAGACTTTCCCATGTGTTTTTCCCAGAAGCAGTGCGTTTTCGGTCTAACTCAGATTTTGCCAATACATCAAAGGCTAGAAACCCCGGTGTATGTAATTTTGACTTTGCAAAAAAAGAAAAAAAAAAATGCCTTTTAAAAAATCCTCTCTCCGAAAATTTCTGGCCTTTTGGGAAACAAAAATTAATTTTTGGGTAACCCAAAATTGCCCTAAAACGTGGAAGGTTTATTCGTTTTTCACATCAGATAGGAAAAACAAATGGTTTTTTCATTAAAGCAAAAAACTTCTGGTTTTCGACTGTGTGTTGTATATTTTACACACCAGTATCTCACGAAAGTGAGTATAGTCTCACTTTTTGAAAATATTAAATCTCAATTTTTGAAGATAGACATTGTAAAAATGAAAAGTATCAGTTACAGCTTGTAAAACATTTAAAAATTTGGTGTTTTGTTTCCAAAAAAAAAGACAACGTCAATGTCTAAAACGCGGGGAACAAAAGTGAGTACAACCCTAGGTGAAAAGGACAAATTGTGCCCAAAGTGTTAATTTTTGTGTGGCCCCCTTTTAAATTTCCGCATTGCCTTAACCTCTTGGATGGATTTTACTAGAGCTTAAAGGGTTTTTCCACGGGAAATCCTCTTTCACTCCCCCATGACGACATCACGGAGCGGGGGATTTTTAGAGCCCTTCTCCCCCCCTCCAACTTCCGTTTGGGGGATGTCCCACAGATCTCAAATAGGGTTTGGGTTGGAGATATGCTTGGCCATCCCCCCCTTTTTCCCTTATCTTTTTTAACAAGAAAATGGTCCCTTGGAGGTGTGTTTGGGGGTCATTAGTTTGGGAAATACGCCCTGCGACCAGTTTCCAAAAGGGGGGGGGACCATGTTCCCTCCAGTATGTCAAGTAATATGTATATCTTGGAAGTGGCTTCTTCTGGGACGACAGCCATGTAGATAGGGTCTGGGGACGACGGCGACTTCCCATCCCTGTGATGCAAAAAATCTCCCCGATTGCACAAGAAAATGAAATAATTACGACATCCCGTCACCCCTCACAAGTTTCCAGACTGTTTAATTTTTTTTACAGGTTGTAAATAACTGCTTTTACCTTATTTTGCATTTTTTTATTTTTTGAATTTAAGATCCTTTGAAGATCCTGTTTTGTGTATAAAAAGTCGGTGATTTTCAGTTTTTTGTATAACATCAACTGGAAGGAAACTAGTCCTCTCGAAAGCTCACTATCAAATTACCAGCCTCAAAAGGTATCGCCTATTTTTCATTTCCTCTTTCTATGGCTACCCGGTAAAAGCATTATACTACTAGCAACTTGGAAGATACCCAAAGTACCGCCAAGAAGGAACTGAAAAAAAACCCGGTTAAAAAAACTTCACAACTTTTAAAAGCGACATATCTTCTTAACAAAAGCAATAAGGAAAGACCATCCCCAAAAGGGTTCACCCCTAACCCAAACCCGCACACCTACAAAGCCGAAAATTCAGAAAACATGTATTCGGACATTGAAGGTGCGGAACAATTGATAAAAATTTCCTATAACAAAAAAGAAGAACAAGGAGGAATACACCCCAAAAATCACTGGAAATGACACGAGGAATAAGGGCCCAAATCCCCCACATACACCGAAAAAGCGGACATGCTCATCAAGAACAAAAAGAAAAAAACTCCAGGACTGAGGGAAAAGGGTTCTCCCTACAACTCAATAAACCCAGCCCCGCTCACAACCTGTGTGGTGAACCTTTTCCCCCATGACCCAAAAAAACATAAATGGAGTTCCTCCAAAGGTCTTCCTTCTGCCCCTCAGCACTCACTGACCAAATTTAAAAATCTGAAGATATGGAGGAGTTCTTAGAAAAAAAAGATTGAGGGAATACTTTTTATGGAAAAGACCTTCCATACAGGGACTTGAGACAGAAAGCAAAAAAACGAAACCAACCAAAAAAACTACCTGGCCCCCCCGGCCTGGAACTAATGCAGCATGGATAAAACATTGACTTTTTCAGAAGCAGGTAAAATCTGAAAACCTGGAGAAACAAAAAAAACAAGTACACAAACCCAACCCTGCAGGAACAGAAGATTGCTTTCCTGAAAGAAAATCAGGATATAATATAAAACCCGCTGACAAAGGGGGCCAAAAAGTCATGATAACATCCTGCTAACCAGGAAGCGAACAGCAACTGTCAAATCCCATCCACTATGCAAACTTGGAAAAGATCCCACAGGGCCTATATAAACAACAAAAAATGATAAAAAAGTTCCAATTTTAGGTCCGGAAGCAGTGAATTGCTTATCCCCAAGGGTTCCCAAGGCGGTGCTTTTATATGCTCCCCAAGATCCTAAAGAGGCAACCTGGGAGGGCCCCTCATTCGGGCTTGGGACACTGACAGGAAAATCTCAGGTTGGGTGGAAAAACTCCAAAACCCCCTGGTCAAAGTATCCCAAACTACTCCAGGACACAACAAACCCTTTTTAACAAAAATCAATGCCTCGGTCCCCCCTTCCTGAGGGGACCATTTTGGCCACCATGGGTGTAGAATCCTTGTATACAAAAAATTTCCCCCCAAGGATGAGTTGCAGCTGTCAGGGCAAACCAAGAAACAAACTCCCCAAGAAACCATCCACACTCATCCATTCATATCAGCCACAACATTTTTCTTTTTGGGGAAAACCTGTATCACAGCAAATGGAACTTCCCTGGGGGGCCGAGTGCCCCCAATATGCAAAAATCTTTATGGCGGATTGGGGAGCAAATTATCAACATGCAACACCAAACCTATGTGTCCTCCGTTATAAGATATATCATTGTCATCTGGACTCGGGCGAGGGGGCCCAATTTTAATTCCAAATGACTTCAATAACTTTTCACCCCCCCATTAACCCAAACTTACCTATTTAGAGAGCAAAACCACTTTTGGATATACAATACACATAAAAGACCACCGGGTACTCACATCAGTAAACCACAAACCCACAAAGAAAGGCCCCCACCCCAGGAATGACAGTTCCCACCCAAACACCAAAACAGTCTATTATTTACAGGGCCGGGAAAAGGGACAATCGTTTTTCTCCGACAAAGCAGACCTTGACAAACACCTCCTGGTTGGGACAAAATTTCTCAAACTTGGATACAGACCAAAATTGAGACAACCAAATCAGCAAAGGGCCCCCCATCAACAAACAGTCTACTTTAAAAAAAAAGAGACCCAGAAGGAAAACAGTGCCCCCCATTGTAACCTCACCCACACTGGGGATCCTACGAAAGATTTCCCAAGGAACTTCAACCTTTTGTACATAGGGGGAAACAGACTCAAAGACATATTTTCCCCGTCCCCCCTCTCCCCCTTTCGGCACCACCAAAAAAAAAAGCGGCGTATTATTGTCCGGGCGCTCTGAAGGCCCCAAATGAAAATGGACTCACCCTCCTGCAAACAGGTGCAAGACCCGCAGGCACATCCACACGTACAGTGTACCTGTCCACAGTCCCAGCAGGGGCAAGAAATTTGGGGGGCATTTTTCCCGCGGGGCAGCAATGTGGTGTATTGATTTATTGTATGCAATTCCTCCCAAAGGGCCCCTATGTGGGGGAAACAGGGGGAGGACCAGCCCCGTATGAATTCCAAAAAAGTCACTATTTAAAAAAACAACAGAACGATCTGCCAGTGGCCGCCATTTTCTGGGGAAAATCTCCATGGAAAGTTTGCAGGTAACGGTCTTAATGGGAGATTTTAAGACTCAAAGGGAAGGGGAAAGGGTGGGGTAAAATTAATGCAAAAAAAGTAAAACTCTGCAAAAAGGGCAAATATTCATCAGCTTTTTTGTCAAGCTTGTGTGAACTGGAGTGCAACAAAACTCCCCTGTTGCATATAAAGTTTAAAAGAAATTTACTGATCCCCCCCCGCCTCACAATTTTTCCAGACTTTTAATTTTTTACGGTTGTAAAAAACTGCTGTACCTATATTTTTTCATTTTGTTATTTTTAAATTTTAAAAATCCTTGAAAATCCATGCTTGGGTGTTTTTAAAAAGTCGGTTAAATTTTTTGTTGTTGTATAACATCAGTCTGAAAAGAAGGGAGTCCTCCGAAAACTCACATAAAAATACTCAGTTAGCCTCTAAAATATCGCCTGATTTCTTTAATTCTCTTTTCCCCCCCTTTAAAACCCTTTGGCCTCGTTCCACGGGTTATTTCGAAGTATTTACAACGGATGCCGATCGTAAATACGTTCTGAAATGTTGAAAATCAGTTGCAAAAAAGTGCCCCTAATGTGGCACAAAATTTCGATTTCCCGACGGATTCACCCTCCCAACTTGTAGGGGGGTGAATCCCTCCGTAAATAATTGACAGTGAAATTGTTTTTCCTTTGGGTTGCCCCGTCAATCCGCGGCGGCATCCGGAACGGAACTAGCGTCTGGAACGACGAGCCGTTTTTCTATTAAAACAATAAAAATGCTGTGACTTTTTTCGACTATTTGCCGGGATTGACGATCGTCAATCCGTGGAAATACCGGGGCGAAATAAGCCGTGTAAACGAGGCCTTACGAAATGCGGCAGCACTCGTTCACACTTTTCGAAAAGACAACTCTGGTATAACGCTGAGACATCACTAAACTTTTTTGGGTGAGGCCTGTTCTGAGTGAAACTTTTTTTACCCACTGTTTTGTCTTGGCCACCGTGCTGCAACTTATTTTTTGGGATGTCGACTCTTTATACCCTTTGGGCCAACTCTTGCAAAGCAAAAATTCTTTTTCAGATCCCAGTGAGTGCTTTGCTATGAGGTGACATGTTGAACTTCCAGTGACCAGTATGAGAGAGTGCAAGAGCAATAACACCAAATCTAACACACCCTTTCACATTGAGACCTTGTAAAACTAAAGTCACATGACACGGAGGGGAAAATAGCAAATTGGGCACAATTTGTCCTTTTTCTTAAGGTATTCCCTTTTTCTTGCCAATAGTTTTTAAACATTGAAGGTTGTGTGTTATTTGTTTTGGGGCAAACCCCCCAATTGACACGTTATACAACTTACACTGACAATTTACATTATACAAAGTGTCAACCTTTAGGTTTTCCAAGAAAAGGTATACAGTATTTACAAAAATTTAGGGCTGCCTCACTTTTGTGAATACCGTAGTATAAGATCCTTTTCCCAGTGCTAAAGGCTGCAAGGGACATTTTCCCCCTTCTTCCTCCATTGAGCATTTTGGGGGGAAAAATTACATTTGGTGTTTAACTTTTATAGCGATTCCTCTTTTTAGGGTCTTACTTTTCCCTCCTAGTTGCAGTGACTTTAGGGGGGAATAACTTGTACTAAAAAACCAAAAAGATACAGGGGTTAAAAAATTATATTGAAAAAAATTGCTTAGCAAAGAACAGAATATGAAGCAGCGAGGTGTGCCAGCTGAAACTCTACCAAAAGCAGCTTTGTATTCCGTCATCCGATACAACGAGTAGTAAAATTTACAGATCTGCCAAAAACTTACACTACCACAGATGAGAGAACACAAGCAACCACAGTGAAAAGATGACATGGCTGATGTCTTCTACTCAGCTCTGATATCCCTGAGTGTAAAGTTTCCGAGCACAGCCATGAACTGTGGCAGGCTGCTGCAATTTCTAATGGAGTGTTAAACAGCTGCACAAATTCACAGGTAAACATTAGTTTTACTCACACACCTGATTGGCCAATTACCATTAGCGCCAAAGGGGATGGCACTTCTAATTAAAACGTAAAGGATTAAAGAGGCTTTAAAAAAATGCACTCCATGCTGAGGCTGCTGGCAAGGCATTCTGTTCCTGTAAGTTACGAGTCACCACTGGAGCCAATCAGCGGCTTCAGTGGTCACAGGCCATTCCTTTTACCTCACTACTTATCACAAGAATGGCACACGACCACTGACGTCACAGATTGGTTGCAGCTGTCACAAACCGTCTAGAGGACCAGGAAGAAAACAGAGACCGCTGATACTGCCGGCAGCGTGGGCACAGCGGTAAGCGGGAAGATGAGGTTTGGGGATTTTTGAGCAGCTGTTTCCTATCTTTACTTTTTAATTTTCACTTGGACAACCCCTTTAGTCCCTTGCCAACAGTTGACATAAACCTGTGTCATAATGCCGGTAAGAAGCTATGGAGTGTGCTCACCTGCTGAGCCCACTCCATACGTGGCAGGTGCTATTAATTACAGCTGACACCGGCAACAGCGGGGTTTGAACCATCTCTGATCCCTGTTTAACCACAAACACTGGGCAATACAGCCGCAAATGAAGAGAAAGACACCCCCTTAAAAAAACCTGAAATTTTATGCCCCCTTGCTGAGGACAGCACAACAGTGTCAGAACTCTGTTTCCAGCACTGGGGCCCTTTTTCGTAAGGTTCTTTGTTTTCGGTTTTTAAATGTTTAAATCGCAGTTTTCAGCCAGAAAGTCATTCAAAAAGCCCTTCAAAGAGTCATTTTTAAAACCCCGCCAACGATTTACCCCCCCCACCTAACGACAAACTATACTTTAATAGGGGAAAAACATGTGAATAACTGCAGGGCGGGGCACCTTTTGGGGGCGGGGCAAAACACCTCTCATAATAAATTGGGGGGTAAATGCCCTAAAACTCGCATTTACAAAAAGGGGAAGACGGGGAACAGCATTTTAACACTAGCTTGTGCTCCCCTCAAAAGGGGGGGAAACAAGTACAGCTTCCCTTTACAACTATTCTTAGTGGGTGTTGCCCTGACCACCGAAGGGGTATTCATTCATTACTGTGGATAGGAAAACCTGGTAACAAACAGCAGCTGGGCAAGCAAACGCCCACTTAAAATAAACGGGACTTGTCTCCCCCAGAATTGAGAGTTTTTTGTTGTTCCCATAAAAATAAAAGGGAATTGCCCTAAAAAGCTGCCAAATCGCTTTTCTGTAATCCACTTTTGCTACCAATTCGCTTAAATCAAAGAATTGTGTGAAATCAAGCGGGAAATTGTCACAGTGTATAAAATATTCCACACTTTGGGTTTTTTTGAGTTTTGTAATCAATTATGTTAAATGTTCTGTACAATGTTCTAGTGACCTCCAGTCCCCAAAAAAATGGGCATTGCATCTAGGTGGTTTATTTTATAAAATCATTACACCTATTTTCTCTACATAGGTTTTAACATTTTTCTATACCTGGTAAAACTTCTATGTGGAAACACTTAAAGATTTTGTACAAAAGGTTTTTTTTGCACATGATTTCTCCATCGAAAGCGTTTCCCCCGGCAATTTTCAGTTTTCTTAATATCCCACCGGGTTTTAGGCTGTAACCTATGAAACGGATAGTGCGGTTTTAAAACAAGAAACCACCTTCCTCTAACGTTTAAAAGAATAAAAGCACATTCTTAAATATTGGACGCCCAGCGCAGTCCTTCAAGTCCTGATAACTAAAGAGGTGTGAGGGTTAACGCAAAAAAACCTGTATGTACATATGGTACACTACCTGTCCCTATGCTTTTTTGACGAGAGACACCATGAACATCCTGCAGGGGACTCCACCACTCATCTAGTTTCCACTGACTGTGGATGCCTTTCTCAGCACAACACAAGAGGAAGTGTATATAGTTTTAATGCTGACAAAACATTTTTCCCAAAATCGCAGTATTTTGCTAAGGGGCGGGGCTGTTTTCTATATTGTTCTTCAGATATGGGAAAAAAAATCTCAACATATTGTACTTTACGCAAAGAAACCGGGGCCTGACCTAGCTGCTCTCAGCAGGGGAGCATCATTATATGACAGATTGTCTTAAATTGCTGCAATTTGTTGAAGCTTTTTCTGTAAATTTGCATTGGGTTTATCAAAAAATCTGAAACCTGAGCATCCACCAAGCTATTGCCCCCCACCCTTTAAAATTTAAAAGGGGGGGTTCACTACATTGACTCATCTCACCTCGTTTCCCGTTTTCTTGGTTTCACTTTAATTTAGGATGTTTAACGGCTCTGCTACTGCGTAGAAGCCAGATCTGAGCTAAAACAACAGGGGGCAGCCTATCAGGATAAACCAACAGTCCCGTAGCTTGGCGCCCCGGGGACTGAGCAGCCCTAAAAAGGGGGTATCTAAATAGGAGGACACTGTTAATGGACATATTTTAAAAAGGATTGTTTTTTTTGGGGAAGATCTTTAACAAAAAATGCAATCCTGTATGAGAAAAACCCCTTAAAACTGTGTGTTTGTGTTTTGAGGCTTGGCTGGTTTTCTTATTTTTATTTTTGTATAAAATTTATTTTATATTTTTTTTTCGTCCATACCTTATTCTCATTACACTGGGTCAACATATTTATAACCGATTTTAAGGGCCAGTTCACACGGCTGATTGCCGACATAATTGCGGGGACGGTTTTTCCCCCCGAAATTTACGCCGCTCCGGCAGGGGGGGGGGGGCCAGCAGCTCCCGGCCCCTGACATTTATTCATGGCACGTACACGCCGTAAGTAATGTGCTGTCACTTTTCCCCCCGGCGTATTCGCCGAGCGGGAGGAGAGACGAATCCTATTTTTCTATAAACTGTGGTTTACCGTAATGACTGGGGACGGTTCAGCAAATACGGCGCGCAATAGGGTTTAAATCCTTTCCCAAATCACCGGGAAGAGCCCCAAGGAAACCTTCCAATGGGTTTTTTTCCATTTTTTTATAGCTCTTACGCACCTATCAAATTTCCCTTTAAATGACGATTATATCTGATTTTTTCCACTTTGACACAAAAAAGCCGGGTCCATGAAATTTCATTTTTGCTCTACATACGGGGGCAAAACTGTTTTCCCTTATCGTTTTGGCGCTTGTTGTGAATACTGACAAATTTTTGTTTGTTTGTGATTCAACTTTAAATGAAATAGCGGCAACAAGCTATTTAAAAAAAAAAAGGAAACATTTAAAAAACCCTACCAACGTATTTTTCATGCAGCAAAAAAGGATTTTAGGATGTCTTCACGGGGAAGCAGCAGCCAATCACTAAGCATAATAGGACCCAATTTACTGCTACGTCCTGGGTTTGGGTTCCACTGTCCAAAACACTATCAAACAGAAAAAAAAAAAAAAAAAACACCAAAACCCTTTGGGGGCATACAGAAAAGGAACGTGAAAATGTCCCAACGGTTTCTAAAAACTTAGGGGGGTTTCACAGTTCGTTAAGGCAAACTTTAAAGGGCCCTTTAAAGGTTCCCCAAAAAAGCCCTTTTGGGGAACCGGAGGCCCCAAGAGAATAGAGCAACAACCCTGCGTGGTCACATTTACCGCACGATGCATAGCTTTTTTCTTGGGGGACTCAAATAATCTACCCAATAGACTTCGCAGAAAGCATGTCGCCAAACAAAAAATGTGCCATCCGGGTATGTCGCTTTATTTTTCCTATGGAGTCTCGAGGATCCACGGGGGTCCCTTTTTATCATGGAACCCCCGGATACCTTGAAATACCCCTTTAAACCATACATGAACCCCCAACTATTTACACTGGGATAGCCAGGAAACCGTGCACCCCAAAAAACGCCTTCGATGAAAGTACTCGGGCATCGCATACATTCAACACGCTCGGCCCCCTCCTATTTTACTTTTAATGCCCCTTTTTTTTTCATGAGTGCGTACGTCCCCGGGGGAAATACGCCATTTTAACAGGCCTCAAAAAGTACTCTGATTTTATTTTATTTGCATGGCTACTTGGGGCACATTACAGAGCAATTAGTGGAACATACCCAAAAGAGGAAGGCTTTAAAGAAATAAAATTCCCCGAGGTAAGCGGGGAAAAACCCTTAGTATACCATTTTTTAATTTGAAAGGGAAAATAGGCTTTTTTAACCTCTAGAACATTTTTCCAACTCCAGCCTCAGGGGCCCACCAAAAGGGATGTTTCAACCCCCCTGTGCAGAAAAATTTTCAACGACCTAATGAAACAAACCCCCTTGGGAGAATCACCGACCGAAAAGAATCACCACCTTTCGAATGCACGACCTTATGATATCACCACCTGTGCAGAATGCACCGACCAATGAAACACCACCTGTGCGAATGCACCGACCAAT